>JAGFPH010000049.1:1420945-1459666 GCA_018207615.1 Philaenus spumarius
AAAATTTAATTGAAGCACGTTTCATATATGGCTCCACACAAGACAGACAAGTAGCACTAGACCTTGTGTTTACCATAAATATTAGTTGTGGAACTTAAAGTACCCAACCAAACATGCTGTCAAAGGCAGTAAAATAACCATCTAATTTTTGTATTTTGTCAATTACAAGTAAAGATATCTTCATGTAGATCACAACCAAACAGAATATCAATTGCATCAGAAGAGCAATAGTTTGAAGTTTGTAAAATATATATTAGAACCATAAATAACTGGCTCCTTTTTATTAAACAAAACTCTATGTTTAATCGATATATTTTTGGTTACTTATTTTTAGTACAATATTTCTCTTGGAGAATACAACTTAAAATGGAAATTATCTTACAATATTATATTATCTCCTCTATATGTATTTAACACAAAATTAATATTGGCATATAAATTATTATTCAAACAAAATCTCTTTCTCTCGGGTTAAAGAATCCCTGGCTGTTAAATAGGCAAAATCTTTTAAAGCTATACTTAAACTATATTACAAACTGAATTATAAAAATTAATTTCTATTTTGTTTAAAAGTTCAAATGTTCAGAAAAACTATGTCCAATATGTTTAATTTAAATTTATATAGAAGTTTATTCACTTTTGCTGATTCCAAAACTATTTATAACCTTTTATAGGTATCAGAATTGACCGGATATTACTTTAACGTTGGTGACTGTCTTTTAATAATTTTATAACTGTTTATTGGTTGTACCATTTAAAATAACATTATTCTGGTTCACTATTCCTTTATATTTTTTATGTAATTTGATTTAAACTGGCAAGTACGTCTGTACTTGGTGAATACTACATTAGAATTAATTGCTAAAGGGAACCCACAAAATTTAGATAAAATGGCGCTCTAACATAATATTATTTACACAAAACATGATTGAATTTACATCGTAAGAACAATGAAAACGTTCTTAACACTTTACTTTACGCTTGTAAATAAAATTCGTTTGCATTATTTATTTGTTTTAAAAAGAAAAGGTAAGTTTAGTTTAATTTAGTTTTAACTGGTTATAATTTGTGCGTTTATTGTTATTTAATTATTATTTTAAAATTCCGAAATACTTAAATATTCATTTATATAAATCCTTATCCAAAATAAAAATTATGAGGTTAATAAACTTTCTAGGCTATATTTTTGAATCTCATATTATTTTCATTATTCTTTTAAATCTCAGCCAGGACTCTTTATCTTTGAATTACTATTATATCTACCCTTCAATTGTATCAAAATGTTACAATTTGTTGTCTAAAATAATGCTTTATTAGCGTTTTCATTGGTTCAAAACGTTTCCAAACGAAAATATAATCCGCTCAATTAGGGTGTTTTTAAAACTTTAAACCCCTCTAACTTTTAAATGGTTAGTCATTTAAAAAAAAACACCAAGAATAAAAAAGTCTTTAAATAGTAACCTGTAAAATCAGACATTTATTATCATAAAATACAGGGTGTTCCACAAGAAATTCTAAAGTTGTCCGCCATATTGGAAAATGGTGGCCAATTATTGAAATAATTTCAAATTCATATTTTTAATGGTCACTAAAAAGTAGGTGAAGTCCCCCATTTTTAAGTTTCCTGTACATCTTGTACTTTTGGAGACTCCAATGGTGGCCCAGTTAAAATGGACACTCTGTATATTATCGTTCTGTTATGAATGAATACTGTGAACCTGGATCGATCAAGCCAAGCACAATTGAAAACTATCATGAGTGGTTTGATACAAAACTGTAGGCCTATCATACCAAACAGGTCAGATGTAGTTATAGAAGCTGAGGTCGACTGTAAGTAGAATGTTCAAATTGTTGACTGGTGTAGATTCATTTTGTGATTTTGTTGTTGGATTATAAGAATCTAAACAAAGTTTAGTGAAGTTAATCATCTAGTAAAGTTTAGTATGATGACTGATGAGGTTTTCAACATTTATTGCAGAGATTCATTGAAGTGCATTAAGGTACCGGTACTTCAGACGTACATCTTTTGATTTTATCCATTTGAATTTATCATTAAAGGTTGATTTGAAAAATTTCACAACCATATTATTATAAATATATGCCACTACTTTACAATATGAACACAATTCAGAAGATTTTTTAGCAACAAGTGCACAAGCAAGGTTCTGAAGTGAACCAGAAAATTTGTTTTCTTTGAAAAACTCTTTGCGGTGAAAATTAATAATACTGTTTGTTTAACATGTTATCATAAGTTCAATTCTTAATAACAATTTGAAACATCCCAATGTTCCAACTAACATTCGAATCTCGAAATCTCAACATAAATACTCAAATTTAATACCGTAATACAAAAAAAAAGAAGAAAAACCTTATTTCAAATCGAGACCCGTACCTACCAAAAACGGACTACCACCACACTCCAAGCGGCAAAACCAAGAAACTATAACTCGGCCGAGAACTACACAAATACAAACGATATTTCTAACTAAACAACAACTCCAAAAGTGGCCTAACCAGTGGCGTACCAAGGGGGAGGGCGGGGGTGGGGCGGGCCGCCCCGGGTGCCACGAGCCTTAGCCCTTAGGGGGTGTCAGTGTGGCAGAAAGAAAAACACCACCAAAAGCGGGTAGAGTGTTAGAAAAAATATAAATAATTTGAGGTGATCTGTCAAAGTGAAAAGTAATCGCTACTTGCAGTGAAAATGTGAAATGTGAGGTGTCTAGCCTATTATTTGTATCAGAGAGTGCAGGGTGTCATGCTGGTGTACTGTGTGTATGTCTGACATGTGGGAATGGCGGAGTGGAGTGGGGTATGGTGAGGGTGCGGTGTGGAGGGGTGATCAGCTGTGAGTTGCCGTGTCTACTCACACGGTATCCAGCGTACCCGCGTCGCGAGTGAAGATGAGAAGTCTAAAGATCTATTTAAAGGACAGTAGAAATGAACTTTAGCCCAATCATTAAAAGACCTAGACCCGAGAAAAAAACCGGCCTGAGAAAAGTCTGTGGATTTGTACAGTTAAAAAAAAACAACAAAAATTTACATCTGGAGAGATCAAAAAAGTCAAAAAAAATGAAAATTGTTCTTTAAATTCCGTTTTTGGTCAATATTATTTTTATTTTTCATTATATGAAAAACAAAAAATTTGGCAGAAAAGTTGAGAAAATTTGCAATAGAAAACGTTATTATGGTTTTTTAATAAAACTGCTTCCTTATGCTCGAAAAGAATTTGCGAAGTATGCATGTCTCCACGACCGCCGCGGCACCGAATTTCGAAGCGTACCGAGCACGCGCACCGTTTCAAATCACCTATTCGAGCTCCCCAGAGAATAAACCATCATTATATATATATATATGAATCTCTTCGTTCTTCGTTAACACCTCAGCTACTAATAAGTACACGTGTTTATTTTCATTTTGAGACGCATTGCTCAGATATATTCTGTCCGAAGCATTTGAAAATCCAATATTATAAGTGTATCACAACATACTATCGTATTTCTAGATTAACAAAATTAATACTTGATATTATCACGATAGAATTTATGAAAAAATATTTTATCAATAAGAATTTTGATGTGAAACAGGCAGAAGATGACGCAGATTTATTAATAGTTAGAACTGCTCTTTCTATCAAAAATTTAACGGCAGTGATTGTTTCTGATGATACAGATATTTTAGTTTTATTGACAGCTTTGACTTCTGATACTGAAAACATCTTTATATTAAAGCCATCCAAAGGAAACTCAGAACAGAAAGTTTACTCTATGCGTAATCATAGTTTCGATCAAATTTATCCTATTTTTACACGCTGTAAGTGGTTGTGATACAACATCGTGCTTTTTTGGGAAGGGGAAAAACATTTTATTCCGAAATATTGAAAAACGCAAGAAAAATGTTGAATTAACGAAAGCCATGGAAACGTTCCTTTTACCAAATCAAACACACTAGGCTAAAGAGAAAAGTGGAAGAATTTTCTTGTTGAAATTGTATAATTCTCCTAAAAATATAATATGTGTGAATAAATTGAGATTTCTTAAATTCAAGCAAGCAGCAAGTAATAAAAGAAAAGGTTTAAATCCCGTTAAATTGGAAAATCTCGCGCCGACTGATGAAGCAGCTGCCCAGCATTTTTATCGTGTTTATCTTCTAGTTCAGATATGGATGTCTAATGATCTGCCGGCAGATAATTGGGGCTGGAAGATGCATGATATATTGGCCCCAGTCAAAATGTTAAAAGCACCTGCGCCTAAACAATTTTTACAAATTAATGTTATTCTGCAACTGTACAACTGGGTGTAATAGATCGTCTTGTACTTGTAGAAAATCTGGTCTTAAGTGCTCATCCGTTTGCGTTTCCTGTGAATCCACTAATTGCACAAATTTAGGAAAGATACAGGATGAAGAATGTGAAAGTGATAGTGATGGTTATGAAGATCTTGAAAATGAATGTCGAGATATTGACGAAGATGGTTCTGATAGCGATAGTGACGAAAATGACGGAAATTTTGAGAAAATTGACGTCATGAATTCAGAGGAAGCAAATCCAGATAGTTCCGACTGCTAGTAGATCCGACAGTCAAAGCTATGGTTCCACAGGCTCCGGAATTTACTGCGTGAGGTGAGACATTTTCCATTGCCGAGATTCCGCCGCGTAAAATCCGGAATGGTGGTTCCTCTGACTACGTAAATAACGTTGCAGAAATTAATTTGTGTCCAAACTAGTTACGAGTATGGATAGGAAGAGGAAAGCCCTCTTGGCTTTGATGCTTTATAATGATATTGATGATGTGTGGTCGATCTTTTGTCTTTATTAGTGCCAACTCATAGTGATAAGAGTGATATTTATAAGAATCGGGACAGTGAAGGAGCTTACAACATACTCGTTCGTAAACATTTGGTAGACAATGAAACGAAATTTAAGCGCTACTTTCGCGTGTCGAAAGACCAATTTTTCTTTTTGGTTAATGTCATAAAAGATTACTTACCCACCCTACCAATCGAGTCAAACAACCTTTGAATGCCGAAATTAAACGAGCTGTAACATTAAGGTATGTACCAAACTTAGGTATGATAATTATTGTGTTAACTTATTAAGGCGATCCACCACAAAAAACATACTTGTACTGTATTTTTAGGATTTATCTTTTTAAATTTATTTTTATACTGTTAGTACAACTAAAAAGAATGATTGGGGAGGGTCAACATTTTCTCCGTACTTTTATGTATTTTTAAACTAAAGTTTTTTTTTCGTTTTTTGAGGATTTCTTTATTTTTAATTGAACTTTTTTTTACCAATTTGAATAATGTTTTAAATATTTTGTAGCCTACAATATAAAGAAACTTTTTGGGTATGGAAACCATGTGTGCTGTTTGTTCCTAAGAAAAAAAGTTATGAGGTTATATTAAAAAAATATTTTTTAACTTTTGTATACTATAAAATTTTATAAATTAATATTTTTTAACCAAAGCCGGGTTTGGCTGCTCAATTGAGCAGCCATAGCGCTTGGCCTAGGTTTCACACTACCTACTCAATTGACAACTATATACTTTGTATTGCATATTTCACCCACTAAAAATCATCTAATCGCAATAAAACAAAAAACTTTGGAAAGGAAATGATTTAAACTTTAATTTTTGTATTGTATTTAAACTTTAATGACAATTAGAACTTGTAATAAAACTGCGATGTAAAATAAGTGTATTGCACTTGCATAAAGGATATATGATGACTGGCAGCTTGTTTAGTTTGCAGCCAAATAATAAGTATTTTAAAAACGTATTAATGTTATATATATGGTACTCCTATTTTGAAATTTTTTTACTAAAATCCTGGTACAGTAAAAACATTACAAAATTTGGTCGCACTTCGGCGCGGCAGATGTTTTTAGAAATGTACCCCCTCCTCGCCCCGAACCCACCCGCCTGCTCTGAAACCCCCGCACGCAGCTGGCTTGGGCGTACTACGAGGCTTGCACCTAGAGAACGAGTTATGATTTTACCAAAGTCCCTATTAAAATGCTGTGTTGTTATTGTTTAGTCTTTGTTCTTTTCTTTATAGGATTAGTCTAATAGTGTTTGTAAAAAATGTAATAAAATAAAAATTTTATGTGATAAAATTATTAACTTAAAAAATGATAATATTGTTGATTGTATTATTTTTGTCAACAGAGTTAGATTTGATGGTTTCAGATAAACAAAATTAATACTTTCCTTCAAGATGGCTTGACAATTTACATTTAAGAATTAAGTTATGTTTACTACACTAAAATATCAAATAAAATATTTACACGAAAATTAATTTGTTTGCAGTATATTAAACCTGTATATAAAAATAATGTTCCTTTTTTTATCCACTTATCTTGTTCAAACAGCAGCAGTGCACAAGCACTGTATGCCAGTTAATTTTTAGTTTATTAAAAAATTAAAATCAATCAACTGAAATAGACAATTTATTTATGAATTAATTATAACACCTTAACACCGTGTCTTAACAGTGACAAGTTCTTAATTTTCATTTTATTTCGCGGGGGAAATTTGGACTATATTTTCACTGAAAAATATACTCACAATTCATTTCTGAGGGGGTGACAAAATAATATTCCGCCCCGGGTGCCACAAGACCTTGGTACGCCACTGGGCCTAACCAATAAAAATAAATTACTACCACAATAAAAATAATTTATTTCATCAAAAAATCACAATAGAATTGCTAAAATATTGGAAACGAAACCAAAATTAGACTTTTGCAGGAGAATTTGCTTATAACCAAAGCGACGAAACTCCGGTACATAGGACCGAAATTTCTCAAATATCTCCTGACCAAGAATATCTACAAAGAAATTAAGGACACCTAAGGATTCTTGAAGAATCAAGCTATCCAAATCATATCTTCAATCTTTTAGGCAACTTTAAATAACTTATAGGGCGAAATAAACCGTAAAAAATCCACTTATTTGCAAGAAAATAAAGTGGTGGGCGTGGCTATCGATTTGAAGCAGCCATCCGATTGGCAGATCGGAGCGTGGACACAAATTTATAATTTCGAATGAAGTTGATAGAAAACATCCGTTTAATAATAATTCAAGAATTATCTCCTATTTTAAAAACGCGGCTAAAAAACTAGTTCACTATATATTTAAAGATTGTAAAATAATAACAGAATATAAAACCAAAAGAAATGTAAATCCTAAAAGCTCGAAAAACAATTGTTAAATTAGAATTATTAAATTAAGGAGAAGTGTTGCAAATAAAATTAGTAATTTACATCAATATGTAGTGTCAGGATAAAAAGACGTGAAAGTAAACCCGATTCCAAAAAAGAAAGCCTAAAAATATTCCTACAGGGTTAGTTAACTCCGAGCTGCCGAAGAGGAAAAGTGCACATCGAAGCTCAACAAAACCACTTCTATTAACCCTACAGTAGTGTCATCGGTCTAAGAGTCCAATTCACTTTTTGTTTGTTAGCATGTCACTCATTGTTCGCTAGAGAGGGAGGGCTGAGTAATTCAGTACCTTCCTATTTCTTGTCAGTCTGCCTGATGCTGTCTGCTCGTGATTTTTAGATTATGTTATCTATGATAAATGAAACAAATCGGACTCCTACACCGAAGACACCACACACAAATTTTAACAATTTTTGAAAAGTGTCCATGCGAAACAATTGTATACATTTTTTATTTTTGTTACAGATATGACTCTTGTCTTCATAACTACTTTTTTTTGCCAAGTTTACTCTTTTTCCACATAAAACAAATTAAATAGTAGCATTAGTTTTGAAATTTGTAATGTAAAAGTGTTTGAATTTTAAATCATAATTGTCAGTGTATCTCCGTCATATAGCCTATCTGAAAATGTAGGAGAAGAACCATATTTGCGATATATGATATGTCATTTTATTTAAGTTTTTTGTTATTTAAAAAAACATGTAAATCGGTCTCACAGACCTATGACACCAATGGTGTTGCAAAAAGCATGACACTACTCTAGGGTTAAAAGAAAACCAGAATACAGCGAGAAAACATTGTAAACCTTAGAAAACAGCTAACTTGGTGAGACCACCCATGTACTAACTCTTTCTTACTAATTTCAATGCTGAATCTTTAAAACCCTAGAACAGGCATGGTTAAAGCTAAAATTGGCCAGCCTGTTTTTAGCGTTTTGCAAGCATATTTTTAAAAATTCGCCAAAAATAGTAAATGAACCCGAATCCAAAAGTGTTCAATAGCTTTTTTGTAGAAGAACCTTCAAAGAATTCAAATATGCCGCTAAAAATTAGTTTATTTTGAAATTGTAAAAGTTATTAGCTCAAGAAACAAAAAATGTTCAGTAACGAAAGGAAAAAGTTCAACTTTAGGCCTACATAAAAAGTAGTAAACATTTTTTGTAATTTTTTCACAAATGTAAAAAAGTTTCGTAATTTAGTTCTAAATAGAACTGTATAAAAACATTTATCAATTTCAAATTTTTTATTTTGTTAAAAACAGTTTTTATGTTCCAAGTACACGACTGGTAACAAACCTAGGCCTAGATTGTAACGTCATTTACTAATATATGCTTTGCCCAAAAATGAAATATTATTATAACAAAGTGTAGAGGATAAATCAAAGAAAAGAACGGTATACTTGTCTTTCCTTAGTTCACAAAAGTGTTTGAGTTATATTTATTTGAATAACAAAATGACATGAAGAGTTTGAGTCGATATGCTGCCGGCAGCTACGTCATATAAACAGCGTGGGAACCCACGCGCAAGGCGTTCTCACCAGAATGCCCTAATTATGTACTTTCCACTGCTGTCTAGACAAACAAAAAACCGGTTATTTCTGGATTACTTGACACTGTTCGAAACTTCAGACTTTGCTCTACAAAATGGTGTAAAGATATCTGTCAAAACATAAGGCGTTGCCTTCACAATATCCGTTGACAAATGGCCTGTTTATTGGTTGAGAGACTGTCCAATCGCAAGGGTTTACAGTACCTCTTGAAAAGAAAATGCTTAAGACTTCCAACTGGGTGTGCTTAAGACCACACGTTGGAAGTGATAACTTCTATGACTACGGGGATTTTTAACTCGGTAAATGTGTACAATTATAAGGATTATAAAACTGTAGGCCTATTTGTCCAAATTGTTTATTTATATCCGTTATTATATATTTAAAGAAAGGTAAAAATATTATCTTTTAGTTACCTTTTATTTCATATTGATAGATCAAATGATTTAGAAGTTGTTAATATTACAGTAAAGAAATTAATAATCAAATATGTTATACAAAGATGTACGAACGTTTGCGAAGTTAAACAGTAGGTATCCTTCTTTAAATTTGTATAAACGAATATATTGATGATCAAAGGTTAGTTTTATTTACAGTTTATAACCCCAAAGCAAATCTTATAACGTGTAGAAGCCCATATAACTTATAGTTATAGAAGCCTACATTAGTTGTATAACTAATATATAAGAAAATTAACATCACAAGAAATTTTAATGGTTGAAGTTGTAAACATAACCCCAAAATATAATCTACGCTGGGTTTTGTTTAAGAATTACAGATGATGGGCGAAATCAGCTGTTATATTATATTGACTAATTCTTATGTGTTAATTTGATTGCTATGCTAATAAATGTAAATAATGGATTAATAATATTCCCTCTCCACGATCTGACTTGTGTCTAAACAAAAGCGTGACGCGAGATCTCGCGAGAAATCTGGCGTGATGCGAGATCTCGCGGGAAATCTGGCGTGACGCGAGATCTCGCGGGAAATCTGGCGTGATGCAAGATCTCGCGAGAAATCTGGCGTGACGCGAGATTTCGAAAACATAGCCAAGTCGAAAGTGCCCAATGGGCCAATAGAAGTTATCACTTCAAAAATAGTAATTTTACAGTGACATCTGATTGGAAGACACCAACAGAAAGATAAAATCATGACGAATCCAATGGTATCGTTATAATTGCCAAATAAATATTAGTGTAGGCGTTCTTAAACGTCTAAGAAGTGGGAAATAACAGTACAATTGTATGGAGATTCGCGCATGGAATGAGCTGTAGGCCGATGTGCATATTTTAAAACGATGATTACGTATGTAAATATACGTTTTACGAAAAAGTTGTAAATACAAAAATTAAAGTTTAATTCATTTCCTTTCCAATGGTGCCAGTTTTATTACGATTGGATAATTTTAAGTGGGTTAAATTAGCGATTATGCAAATATATGCAAATTTTTGCATATGTGTGAAGTTGTTGCGTTCTGCGCCTGAGAGAAGGCCATGCATGGCCTTCTGCCAGTTCCAGGGTTTTAACCTTAAAGACGGCCTACAATTTTCAATTTTCTTTGATAAAACTTGTACATAGGCTACTTCAATTTCACTTAACCCTTAAATACTAACAAAGGAACTAACCCTGTCAATAATAACAAGGCGCCTTAGAGGCGTACATATAGTAAAACACCATCTAGAATGTGTTTTACAATACAATTACCAACTATTTCAACTCAGTTAACTCAATTCATTATACTAGAAGGTATTTGGATGGATTAAATTATTACATTTTGAAATTTAAATTTCTCAGTCGGCCATAGAAAAAATTACAAAAATAGTCCTGGACTAAACATGACTAGATCTGTGATTTTCCAAAATAGAAAAATCTTTAAAATATTTCCTCAGGAACGACTGTTTCAACTTTTCTGAACAAAACAATTCTACAAAATACATGCAATTATCAATTTAGTATTTACATTTGCATTGCACACACACTAGTTTTTTGAACACTTAATTTTTGACATCCTTTTCTTCTTGTAATCACAGAAGCTACAATGCTTTCTTTTCTTCAATGTACGATCTTGTGGTTCTTTCACATTTTGTGTCTATGAGGCGTAGAATAATTTACGTTTAATACTAACAAGGTGCCTCACAGACGCAGGTAGCTTTTGGAAAAATGTTCATTACTCACCAAATCTTCACAACACCAAGGTTGGCGGTTGACTGGTGTGAGGGGAGACACTTGCTTGACGAATTCAAGAAGTAGGCTATGGAGTTCATGTCAAGGTCACGATATGTTTCAGTCATTCAAGTTTGCTTGCACGTCTGAGAGGCGCCTTATTAGTATTTAAGTTTTAATTCAGAACTATATTTAACTTATTTCAACCCACATCAACAAGATATTGATAAACGAATATCTACCTATAGCAATTTAAAATACTTAACCTGATTTGACAAATGAACTATAATTTTGTATAAATTGAGAACTTTATGTGTTTAGTTTCAGTTTTTATTAATTTAATATTATATGATTCTTACTTATGCATAACTAGTTCATAAAATTACTAATTCCTAGAGAAATATTTATGATAGGCTAAATTGTTTGCTTTTGGATGAACCATCACGACAACTCGAACCCCGAGATAATTTAATAAGAAAGATTTAATATTAAAAGAGCTCATAATATTTAAGCAATATATATATATATATATATCATTAATTAAGATCAATTGTTTATTGTTCTAATATCATCTAAATTTTAGTAGCTGAGGGATAGATTTTCATTGTCCCCAGTGAAGTTTTTTTAATTATTTGGACGTAATTTTGTTGTTGTTAATACTTCTCATTCTAATCAACTAATATTTGTTGTGAAAGTTATAAAATGAGAAAATTGAGAATAAATAGAGAAATTTTGTAAATAAAACCAAAAAAAATTGTTTAATAATTTATTCAAACTATTTTATTAAATTTAACATCATTGAATTATTTTAATTGGCTCCACGACATGGGCATTGATATGTAGGCCTAATTAACGTTGTAACATTTTAAATTTAATGTTTATTTTCATGCTATAATTAATTATGTTTAGTTTTAAGATGAATAAAAAATATATTCATTTTACAGAGGTTTTCTCTTTTATGACAATTAATTCATCTTAAAAAAAACTTTAGTTCTTTTGTTAATTTTACATAATTTAATTTTGCTGAAATGGAAAGTTATTTGAAACCGACACTATTTTACTGATCCTAATTCTGAAAACTCTACTCAGCTATGGAAGCATTGGCGAAAAACCTTTGAGAGCTTTCTTGCCAAGATAACTAAAAAAGAAGAATTAACATCAGAAGACAAATTCAATCTTTTAAATAACCACATATCACACCCAATTTTTGATTATTTTTCGAGTATAATTCATACGAGGATGCTGTAAAAACCCTCAACGACATATACATCAAATCAACTAGTGAGATAGAAGCCTCTATACAAGCCAGAACTTTAGAAGCAGCTCAAAATCAAGCAGCTTGCTACACTGCTTGCCAATATACATTAAATGCCACACTACTTCAAACATTACTGTCCTTGAAAAACAAGCAAAAGGTAAACAAGATGAAGAACTCCGACTAACTGCTTCTACATCATCATAATGCTATTTCTGCGGTGGACCAAGACATCCAAGGTATAAATGCCCAGCTAAGGATGTGACGTATAAAATTTGCTCAAAAAAGGCTCACTATGGTAAAATATGTAACTCTAAAGCTAAAAATAACTCTGTTAACTCGCTAACTTTATCAAAAAATGATAGCTTTGCAGCATCAATATCTGCAGCTGCGCCTTCATGTCTTAAAAAAGCTATTGTCAAAGTGTTTATTAATGGTATCCAAGCTGATGGATTAATAGATACTGGAAGTTCACAAAGTTTTGATGATCAATCTTTTCTATACAAAAACAAAATCAAATTTGTTCCCGAAAAAGATAAAGTGTCAATGGTTTCTACTTCTTTATTCTCTAGTATTGTCGGTCATTGTATTGTTAACTTAAAACTACAAGAACACTCATACCTTCAATTAAAGTTCTTACTGACTTGTATTCAGACATGATTATAGGTCATGACTTATTGAAACAGCACTCTCAAATCCAAAATAACTTTGGTGGTTCAAAAACTACCCTAAGTGGTTGTGCTTTGGCTAAAGTGAATATTGAACCCCCGCCTCTATTTCATAATCTAACAAAAGATATCAGACCTACATAGTTAGTAAATCCCGTAAATACTCAATGATTGACACGGCGTTTATTAGTGAAGAAGTAAACAGATTACTTACTGAAGGAATAATAGAAGAAAGTCATTCACCTTGGCGAGCACAAGTCCTGGCACTGTACTAACGAAAATCGCAAAAAGCGAATGGTAATAGACTATTCCCAAACTATAAATCGTTTCACTTTATTGGATGCCTACCCTCTACCAAGTATTGAATATATTGTGTCTCAAGTATCTAGCCACTCAGTGTTCAGTACTATTGACTTGTCCAGGTGCTTACCACCAGATTCCGTTACGAGAAGATGAGAAATGATACATTGCCTTTGAGGCTGCCGGACACCAATTTTTTCGAGTGCCATTCAGAGTAACAAATGGTGTGGCCTGCTTCCAGCAAGTTATAGATGACATCGTGAAGGTTGAAGGACTCACAGATGTGTATGCATATCTTGGTGATATATGTCTGTGGGAAAGACCAGGACGAACATGATAGAAATCTCACAAGTTTCCTAGAATCTGTAAAAAAGTACAATCTTACTATTAATGAGAAAAAGAGTAAGTATTCTGTACATTCAATACAACTACTAGGATATAAAATTGAAAACAAAACTGTAAAGCTTGATGAAGAACGTCTAAAAGCCTTTGTTGAACCTTCCCCTATACTGACTCAGCATCTCTTAAAAGAACAGTGGGAATGTTGTCACACTACTCAAAATGGATCTCAAACTACTCTCAGAAAGTTCAAAGCTTAGTTAGTACAAAATCTTTCCCGCTTTTATCAAAAGCTATCTCAGATTTTGGCTAGTGAAAGAAGAAGTTGCTCAATCGGCATTGTCTGCAATTGCTGAAGATATCCCGTTTGTAGTTGAATCCGACGCATCAGAACATTCTATAGCTGCCACTCTTTCACAGTCAGAACGCCCAGTTGCATTCTTTTCTTGAACGCTTTCCCCCAGCAAGGTGCGACATTCAGCTGTAGAAAAGGAAGCATACGCAATTGTTGAATCTCTTAGAAAATGGAGACATTTTCTTGTTGGTCGCCATTTCACATTGATAACTGATCAAAAGTCTGTAACTTTTATGTTTGACCAACATCACAATAGCAAAATTAAAAATGAAAAGATACTCCACTGGCGGTTAGAGCTCTCATGCTTCAGTTATGATATTGTTTACCGACCAGGAAAGCAGAATGAAGTAGCGGATGCATTATCAAGAGTTTGCGGTGCTACTGGAGCAGATAAGCTTCACACTTTACATTCAAACATTGGACATCCAGGAGTTACAAAGATGAGTCGCTGGATCAAAAGCTGAAGCTTAACGTTTTCTGTTGAAGAAATCAAGAAGATGACTGCCTTGTGTCCAGTGTGTGCCGAACTCAAACCACGTTTCTACAAACCTCAAGAAATGCATTTAATAAAATCAACTACACCATCTGACAGACTGAATGTGGATTTTAAAGGACCTTTGCCATCCCAAACAAAGAATAAGTACTTACTAACAGTCATAGATGATTATTCTCGTTTCCCATTTGCTTATGCATGTGCAGACTTGACTGCAAGTACTGTAATTGAGAAGTTTTGTGATTTATTCATCATATTTGGTACTCCATCATATATCCACACAGACAAAGGATCTTCATTTATGTCTAACAAATTAAAAACGTTTCTTCAATCTAGAGGTATAGCTACGAGTCGAATAACACCATATAATCCCCAAGGCAACGGTCAGACAGAGCGACTTAATGGAACTCTTTGGCAAACTAAATCTTTCAACTTTAAGAGTAGAAATATGCAAATCAATCAATAAGAAAAGTTATAAACGATTCTGTACACTGTGTCAGATCGTTGTGTGCAATGCTACACATGTGACACCACATGAGAGAACGTTTGTTTACAGCAGAAAATCAACAAATGGACTATCTATGCCAACATGGCTCATGACACCTGGAAAAGTACTCTTGAAGTGATATATTACACAAAGTAAATACGATCCACTTATTCACGAGGTAGATCTGATAGAAGCAAACCCAAACTGTGCCATTGTGCGACTACCAAAGGGAACCGTATCCCTTTGCCACTTAGCTCAGAGAGGCGATTGTGAGCA
The DNA here is from genome assembly GCA_018207615.1 of Philaenus spumarius. Taxonomy (NCBI): domain Eukaryota; kingdom Metazoa; phylum Arthropoda; class Insecta; order Hemiptera; family Aphrophoridae; genus Philaenus; species Philaenus spumarius. The sequence goes on from JAGFPH010000049.1 coordinate 1,436,053, forward strand.
GCTGCCAGTTGTTGAATCCGATTTCAACAGCCTAAGATCATGTACAAATATATCTCATAGAAGCCCTACTAGACTAGGTTCACAAGATAGTACAAATAAAGAAGGCAGGCAACCAACAGCAGTAACACCAGAAACTTGCATACAACAAGAAGTAGCCGATTTCGAACCAGAACTGACAGACCCAGAAATTGATGATCAACCGCCTGAATTTAGACGATCCCACCGACAAAGAAGAGCTCCCGCATACTTGAAAGACTTTGACTGAAAATCAAGGGAGGCAGAATGTGGTGAAAATTCATAATATTGTTTGTTTAAATCTTATCATATTGTTTAATTCTTATTTTATATGTTCAATTCTTAATAATAATTTAATGTTTATTTTCATGCTACAAATTATGTCTAGTTTTATTATGAATAAAACCTGGATTAATTTTGTAAAGGTTTTCTCTTTTATGTCACTCTTATAAAATCGACATTATATATGATATTAATTTTGTACCCAAGCAATAGTGATTTTTTCCTTAGGCCTAAATAAGCATAAAAAACTATTTAGCAATATAATATTTATTTATTTTAGGAATTTTGTATATTTCTGGAATTTCAAATCATCTTCTTATATTTTTTCACCTAACAACCAAAAATAAATTATAACTATTTATGTTTCAATATAATTCTGATTGTTGCATATTAAATATCTATGTATTATTGTTGTCATAGATTTGTTTTTATACTGCACCATATTTATTACATACAATTATTTTACACCCATGTTAAAATTTACCCAACATTTGTGTGCATCACATATTTTCATTACAAAAACTGATAAAATGGTTTGTAATAAATTATGATAAGACAAATAATATACAATTTAACTACTTAATAATAAGAAATTTATATTTTTGCCTCATCATTAATAAAAACAGATAAATTATTACTTTGAATAGGTAACATTATATGTTTCCTGTTTGGGTAGTTAATTGCTTATTCTCAATTAAGTTTTTCCTTAACTCAGAACAAGAATGCACAGCATTATCTCTTTTGTTTACTGGCCCCTGAATAGGTCGCTATTTTTAATACTATAAAATGACAGACATAATTATGGAACACTTTACAAACTTGACTATTTATGTTACAAAGTTATGTAAAAAAAGTAAGCTCGATTTTCATTTTTTATGGCCAATCAAAACAAAATGGTAGAATAACAAATTTACCGAATAAGTTACCGTATTACAAATTGTTGATTTACAAATAACATAAAAATGTTTAAAACTTAATAAATAAAAGTAAACCATAGAAATAAATTACAGTAATAAATACAAATTTGACTTTTATTTTAATTAATTTCCATCATAGTTATGGATAGCAACAGTACCAAAAATGCGTCATATGCCTTTTTGAAAAATTGCTGAGACATCAACAGTACCTACCTAGTTCCTTTTTAATCAGCCAAATTAATTCATCATCGGTTGCTATAGGGTGAGAATAAACTTTTTCTTTCCAAAGCCTCATACAAAAATCATAAACAGTCAAAAGTCTGACAATCTTGGAGTTCAGACCATAAAGTTGCTGCCATGACCTATCCCACGTTGGGATGATCTCAATCTAATAAGTGAATTAGGCCTGTTTGGTGATTTCAGTACAGTATTATATGCAAGCTCTTCATTAAAAGTATTTCTTTGTAACTGATAAAGTTTCTACTAGCATAATTAAATAGCATTATTAAAATAATCTTACATCTTTATGTATGAATAGAATAGTAGAATAGAATAGAAAAAGTACTTTATTTGACATTTACCAATTAATAAAATACATAAAAATAAATTTTACAAATTAACTTTAAAAAATACCAATAAAAAACAAACTCTTTTTACACAGTACTGTACAGCAATGGTCATTTGACCGTCAGCTGGGTTGGCAAAACACATATTGTTTATGATTACATTATTATTTATCACCAGCTATACAATTAAAATTAATTACATTTTTAAATATATTTACAGTAATCCTTTCAAGAAATTATGTAACTCCCTCCCTAAACACGTTTTTGTTTACTGTACCAATAACTTAAAAATTAAATTCATTTATTAATTCCCATCTAAATTCCCATCGCCATTTTCATGTATTTACCCAGTTTACACCAATCCCTCCCCTTTAACAAAAGTTCAAAATCTTCCGTATTAAAACATCTTTATGTATGGCAATGTACAACAAAATAACTACGGTACCAGCGAAGACTGTCTATTATGTACAGTTACTGGGTGAACAGAGAAATTACAGATCATATAATTTTGTTATTATAAATTTTATTGCTAGAATGTTTTCTTCCAGAGCAAAAAAAACTTTAGATCCTTTTATACTATAAAGTAGTATTATAGATTTGTCAAATGTATTTACTATTGTTTATTATGGATTGTTTTAAGTTGTCAGCTCTATTAAGGACTGAAAAAATTCCAAAGAAACACAGTGGCATTAGCACAAAATCTACAGACATACTCTGCATTGAATCTGATGTAACATTTATAACTTCAAAACCTAAAGGTGGGTATATTCTAATCTTTATACAAATATTTAAATAAATACATCATAAATATATGCTATGTAACAGGGTGGGCGAAAAGTCTGAGAGTGGCTTAATATTTTGTATTATAAGGAAAATTTGAAGGTAGGTGATTGAGGAACCTATTCTATGTAAAAATAGCATTTTATTAAGATTTCAACAAATTTATCTGCCATCTTGGATCCGCCATCTTAAATGTACCAGTAACTTAGTTTTTTTTTTTTTAAATGGGAAGTAGCCCAGTATATAGAGGATTACATTAATTGCGGCAAAAGATTTTTTTTCTAAGATCTGGTATGGTTTGGGTATGCCAAATCTAATTTTGCAACCTCGAAAGTGGGAGAGACAACTTTTGGGGGGCAAAAAACCTAAAAATTTTTGAACTTTTCCCAATTTTTCGCTTATAACTCGAAAACGGTGCATATTTTGTAAACAATAGTAATTTAATAAATTAAAGAGGACAAAATTGGACAGTAGTTCGATTTTGAAATTTTGTCAACTCATAAAGTAAAATTGTGGAAAATCTTAAATTCACACTATAGGGGTTTTCGCTCTTTTTCGGTGTCAATGAGTCCGGCAATCAATCCTGACTTCATTCTGAGGCTTAAGTATGTCATGTGAATTCATCTAGAAATTTTTTTAAGGAATATTTTGAAAATTTTAAAATCTAAATAATTATTCATGACTTTTACCTGTACTGCTGGTTTCTTGTTCCCTATATATATTTGAATTCTTGAAGACCTTTATCTAAACACAATAGACTATTGAATATACTTGTATATCCAGGGTTGCCCATCCCCCCAAGTTTAATGATTCAGCCCCCCACAATTTGTAATACCCCCCTCCCCCGTAATAGTTAAAATAAAAACAATATGCCATTGAAACACGCTTTTATTACCATACAAATAAATAGAATAAAATAAAGCTAAAAATAGAACATTTGCTGGCACATTTTCTATTTGAAACTGAAAATAATGAATTTATTTCCAACCACAAAAACACATAAAAACTAATTATTACCTTGGAAATTGACTAACTACAATTTTCCAGTAGTTGTGATCAATAAACAAACAACTAACTAGTTTTACAAAAAAATATCTAGTCCAGTCTTTTTGAAAAGGTGCGTAGCAACTCCCTGTAGCATACAAACAAGAGATAATGATTAAAGAATAAATAAATTTACTTAATGGTTAAGTACCCCAAGGTATACTACTTACAATTTTTACACACAAAACTAGATAAACATTACTACTAACTTAACAATGACAATACTATACTGAACAAATGATTTTACAAAATATACTTTTTAAAGTGCATACTTACAATTTTCCAATAACAGTTGTGAATAATGAACAAAACAACTAACTAGTTATACAAAAAAATATTGACTGGGCTTCGGCGAGTGTACTGCGCTGGGCGTAGAGTTTGATGTTACCAAAATGGCGGCCGGCCATGAGTCACCATAGTCCCGAGCAGCGACTACAGAATTAAATAGACTGGACAAGTCGAACGCAAGAGTGAGCCGTAACATGTTGCCACATTACCGGCGAAACGAAGCTCGTGTTCTAACTGTTGTTTGATAGAAACTACAAAAGCTAATTTTAAAAAAATACTTTTCGGAAAATGTAGCTTTTCAGCTACATTTCTCTCGCCCACATGACGCACCTGCCCTAAAAATAAAAAAATTTCTCGCAATGCAACTTTTTGATGTCACGAATTAAAAAGTATACAAAAGTTTGGACTTATTCTATTTTTAAAGTGCCAAACCATATTTATTTTCAAATTGTGAACACACCATTAGCATCCCACACTATTAAACTGTAAGTTTGTCAAATTTCAAAGATTTTCGAGCATTTTCAGCTATTGAAACCACGGTGTAAATTAATTGGGTGCACTTCAAATGTCACACCTCTCTAGGTCCGCTCGACGTTTCTATCCTCACACAAGATGACAGTCCTAGCTTCAATTCCCCCAATGTACAGGCCTATGGCATAACCAGTCTATTTAGTTCTGTGGTCGCTGGTCCCGAGCGTCGGCGGCCATTCAGTGCTCATTCACACACCTTCGCACTGGCTCTGCTTCACTTATTATGCACATTTTTCAAGTTTTTCTTTATTTAAAAAAAGAATCACCTTTATTTATATGTCAGGAATCACTTGACAAAGTAGTCACTTTCTTAGGCCAGACTTTTATTTACCAAGTAACAGAAACACATCGATAAAGTTATAGCTTTTTATTTGTACTTGTTATAAACTTTGTAATTCGTAATTATGTTACTTTTTCCTACAATAAAGAGGCTTTATTTATTTACTTCTATATAGTATAATGACGTAATATTAATACACGGCTTAATAATTGTCATGATATATAGTTTGCTAAGCCATGTTGATGTTGTCATTGTTTGTTACATGTTACATACTTCGTTTGTTGCTACTATGCGTTACTTTTTCATACTATGAAGAGATACAGTATTATTTATTGATTTATATACAGTATAATAACGTTATGTTAATAAACTTAAATATAATTTTATATAGCTTGCTAAACCATGTTGATTATGATAGACAATGTTTAGATTTAAAATAAATCATTAGTATCATACAACATTCTAAACCATTTTACCTTTACTCTTTGGGTTTTTAATGAAAATCAATTTTTTTTATTAACGGGGAAAAACAGCTAAAATTGATTACTCAAGCTATGTAAGTAACTAACAAAACCTTAGAGACAATAAATCGTGTGCGAGTATAGCTATAACAAATCGGTGGGCGTGCGCCGTGAGAATTGACCGAGATTCTGTTGCCCACTTAATCGTATCTTTAACCTGCTGTAAAAACTAAATTACTTGAGTTAATTTATTGAAAAAACATGTTCCATCAAATTTAACTTATTGGCTCAAACTTTTACGCTTACACCTCGTCTCTAACCAAAAAATAAAAAAGTTCCTCACAGAACAACTTTTTCATGTCACAATTTAAAGTTCCATATTAAGTCCTAGCTTTGGTTATTTATTTATATCTTTAAAAATTTTTTATAATTAATAATTATTTGTATATCACTATCATCTCACACTAATATTCGTCAGTGTGTAAAATTCAATGGAATCAGTGTGTTGTAAGTGTTCAAAACAACAGTGTATTTGAAACACGCGCATCACAATTTTAGCGTCACTCCGAGCCGTTTCGGCTTTCTAGACGTTCCCGAGATGGCGGACTTTTCAAACTGTACAGGTATAGAGGCAATGTCCACTATTTTATTTTATGGTCGATGGTACAGGTGAAAGTTAAATAGTGACTGCGCTTTTACTCTCCACTTACAAACTATACATTTTAATTTGATGTACTAATTTGTATTTCCTCAACATTTTTCGAACCCCCCCTAGAATCCTAATGACGCAGTCTGCATCATGACCCCCTCCCCCCTTGTGAGCACCCCTGTGTATATCCACATTATAACAAAGTTATCGGGAAAGAGACAGTTAAGTAAGTACTTATAAAAATAATTTTATTTACAACTTAAAATACAGGAAAGTTACTACTTATTTATTTATTTTTATTAATTCCAACGTTTCACAAAAGTTTAAGAATTACACTTATTAAAGGAATGTTTACAATATTTTTTTTAAATTGATTGTTCCTTTTTTCAATATAGATACACAAATTTAATGACTAAACAAGTTATACACAAATATATTGAATGACTAAACAAGTTGTACAAAAAAAAGACAAACTTTAACAAAATATTACAATAAGATGATGTAATTAGGTGTATGATGAAAAATAGAAAACTAATAGCTTATAGTGTCCCTGTAAATAAAGCAAAACTTAAGATTGTTTATAACTGGAATACAACACAAAAAAACACTTATCTACATACATAAACAAATTACAATTTAAAATAAAAAAAAACATTAACCTTTGCATACAAAAACATAAAACATTAATACATACGCACTTCAACACCCATAACCGCAAATAAACAAAAGGCACCTCTAAGGCTAGGCCTTTGTATAGGATTGCCAAAAAAAAAAAAATAAGAAACAAAAAGTAGATAAAAGAATTCGAGCGAAAATATTACTTAAAATATTACCTAATTAGTGAAGGACACAAAATGTAAAACATGTACGGTATATCAAGAAATGAACTTCATAATTAAAACGATGGGTATAATTTTGACCATATCATAATTTCTAAAAGGAAATTAACAGTGGCAGTTCAAGCAACCACTTCCTAAATGTTTTAAGAAAACTATTTTTGTTAAAACTGTATTTAATATAATTTGGTAACTGTTTAAATGTTCTGGGTGTGATAAACTCAAAAGTTTTTGCGAAAAAAGTAATATTTGGTTTTGTAATCTTTAATTTTGACGAATTTCTAGGTTTTATCTTATAATCATTAACCCTACTTGGAATATTACTGCTTCTTATATAAAACAGCTCCATTACCTTATAAATATACATATACTTTATTGGCAATATCCGCAAGTACCACCCCACAAAACAATTCCGTATTGTGTTCTACTATGAAATAATGCAAAATACACTTGTAAAATATTTTGGGGACAAACATCCTTCAAGAAGAAAAATAATCTAAGAACACTATTCAATCAACCCTTCAAGTGTAAAATATGAGTTTTCAAGCTTAAATTACTATCAACAAAAATATCCAGAACTAATACACTGCTTCACAACAACACATGCAGGTATCACAAGCTTAATAACACAATTAAATAGGTAGGTACTGGAAATATAAAAAATTTTGGTCGTTTTGATGGTCCCGGTTGAGCCTCTTCTTCCTCATGCTGGGTGGCATTGTTTGCTAGACTCAGGTTGGACATCAACAGTTTCAGATTTTGACAGTTAAAAAGTCGTAGCTCGTCGGGGTCACGATTTGGAGTCATTATTTTGAAAATACACTTGGGGTATTGTTTTATATATTTTTGGATAGAGGAAAACCGATTTTCACAGTTAAAATAGTCGTAGAGCGTCGGGATAACGTTTTTGGGTCAAAATTTTAGAAATACAGTGTGGGGTATCGTTTTATATTGTTTGGGGTAGAGGATACCCGATTTTGACAGTTATAAAAAAAAGAGCCGAAGTCTCGAAAAAGTGTTTGAAATACATTTTGTTTTTAGCTTTAAAATGTACATAAAAAACCCGTTATTATATAAAAATTACTACTTTTTTTACTAAATATTTTTTAAAATACTCAATTACAATATATAATACGCCACAAATATGCGAAGTAAGTCAATTTCAATTAGAACAGGTGTTGCACATTTGCGGCATCAGTCTGCAGATAGAAACCGGACTTCTCTTATGTTCGATGCTAGTCTATGCGAACTAAAAAATGTTACAATTGGTGCTAGCGAATGTGTTAAAACAATTTCCAGATGCATTCAGATGACATAGCTAAGACTCAGAATGAAGTCAGAATTAATTCCCGGACTCATAGACATCGAAAAAGAGCGAAAACCCGATTGTGTGAATTTAAGGTTTTTCCATATTTTGCTTAATGAGTTGACAAAATTTCAAAATTTACCCAATTTAGAAAAATCGGTGATTAACTGATGGATTGATGCTCTACAACTTTTAGGGAGGGGGGGGGGGGGATTGATAAAATTTGATTTTGGAAAGTTACAGTACATTGAAAATGGGTAAAACACAGTTTTTGGCAAAGTTGGAAAAATTTGCTGTTTTTTGGATCCTCATAAAAATTGAACTACTGGACGAATTTTACGCTTTGTTTTTTAATCGGCGCGATATTTGTCCTCTTTAATTTATTAAAGTACTGTTGTTTACAAAATATGCACCGTTTTCGAGTTATAAGAGAAAAACTGGAAAAAGTCCCAAAATTTTGAGGTTTTTTGCCCCCCAAAAGTTGTCCCCCCCACATTTGAGGTCGCAAAATTAGATTTGGCATACCCACACCATATCAAACGATTCTAGAAACAAATCTTTTGCTGCAATTAATGTAAGCTGAAACCCCCCCTATATACTGGGCTATAGGTGGTCATGTGATACATCATTCCGATGTAGAATTTCAAGAGAATTCCAACATTGAAATTTGCATTGCACATCCATATCTTTAACCAATTAAAAATGGCGGCCAAAAACCAACGAAATCATGTTTCTCGATTTTGCACCATTTTGCTGTACTATTTAAAAAATATATTAATTATTATTCTTTTTGGATTAAGAATTAAATAAACTTTCAAACGATGTGCCACACAACAATATTTGGTAATCATTTGATAAAATTCTTGTCATTTGCTTAAAACATATTTTGTATAAACACATTAGAGAAGTTGCTTCTAACTGGAGTCTTTAATTTTTTGCAAACACATCTGGCAGTCATTTTAAATAAAAAACCCTTGTAGTTTTTGTAAATTAAATGTTGTTAATGGACTTCTTTTCTGTAAAAGGTTTTCAAAATCTGCAATATTTCTTCCAATGCAACTGAAGTGTGAGAGCATTATAAAAATGTTCATAACTAGTCAAATTTTCTTGTGCACTATGGCCAGCTTCTTCATTTGTTGTGCAAATAACGGATATTCTGTATTCCTGTTGTGGGCAACCAAATAAAAAATCAGGTTGCTATTAAAACATATTTTTATCAACTCCGCTTTAACAAACAATTGGGCAATTAAATTATATGACTCAATATAGTTTCTGATATGTGGGAGTATAAATCAAATTAGAAATATAACAGACATATTTAATAATATTTTATATTTGTTAAATTATACATTCTATTTGTTCTTTAATCAACAGGTTCTAAACCAAAGTCAAGAAAACGACTTCTTGATCAATGTAAACCGGAATTGTGTTTTGGAAAAAATAATAAAGAGTCAAAAAACACCAAGAAATCAAATAAAAGATTTCGTGAACCATATCCTGAAATATTTGTTCTTCATGGTAGTCAAGAATCAATAGGATCAATGTCTTCAAAAAAATTAGATAATCTCAAGTGGAAACTTACACGTTTACAAATGCAGTGCATGCCAAATAATGTAAATCTACACTATCAGAACAAGTTCAAAGAATAAAAACAAAAAAATTTTAAGATAATATATGATTTATTTCAAAATTAAATTCATGTTTAGGAATTATTATTTTCTATCCAAACAAAGCAAACAAATATAACATGGACCTAATAGTGAAAAGAGAAAATTATAGTCTAAACAACACAAATAAATGTTTTACTACAGTAAAACCCAACGGTTTCGTGGTCAATAGTTTCAGTGGCCAAACAAAATTCTGTTGATATGAACTAGCCTACAATTTTGTAATCGCCAAAACAAAAATTGATCAAAGAATTCATCATGGAAAACAAATACCTAAACCTGTAAAAACTATTTAAATACACTAATAAAGTTTTAAGTGGGAATAGTACAGCCTACTACAAATTAATTGTGTTTTGTTTATTAATCATTGTTAATTCTATAACCTTAGATAGTGCTGCATTTAGTCAAATAAATTGTGCCTCTAGGCAATCAAGACTAAGATTTTTTGATGATGGGCTTATTTTTTTAAGAAATATAGTTATAAATTTTGACAAGTGAATACAGATTAATAAGCCAATGCATTAAGTGTGTTCTTTTGAAAATAATATGCACACTATTTCCAATGTCCCCCATTATCAACAAACATGGGTAAGTGTGCTTTACTAAATCAATTGTTAAATGTTGAAAACAAAATGTTTCTGGCTAATTTAGATAGAAAACTCTCAAACGAAAAATACTTTTAAGGCTGACAAAGATTATGGTGGTCAAACGCAATTATGTTAAAAGCTTCATACTAATTAAAATATAAATATAACCAATTTATGTAGACTTTTTTTATCTTATAACTAACTGTAAAGCCAAAATATCACAGACATACAATAGACAAATTCATAAATGTGTAATTACTGTGCTGGATGTAAGGGGTGTGTGGGGAGGGGGTAGTAAAGCTAGCAAGTGCTCCAGGAGGCAGGTTCGGGGATGGCAAAATGAGGAAAATATCTGATTAACTTTTGTCTTTAGATGAAATAGTATGTAGAATAGAGAAATCAGCACGGACCCAGACACTAAAATACAACAATTTTAAAAATGTTTGTTTGCGGCGATGTTACGTATAGTCTGGAGGGTTTACATGTTACGACCTGCTCAGACGTCACCCTCTCCACCATCCATCCTGCCTTGGCTCAGACACTACCCATCAGTGTACGCAACTGTCATGGCAGAGTTGAGTGAGGAAGATGTTTTACTTTTGACTGATAAATATCGCAAAATTCCCTGCTATGGGACCCGAAGAACTAGCTCATAAGGAACGATGCTTTGAATGACATAGCCAATTGAATGGAAAAGACAGTTGATGTATATAAAAAAGAGGACTACATCTGTTCTGTCCACCCTCAAGCGAGAAAAGGGGAAGATTAAAAAAAGTAATGTATGGGCACTAGCAAAGGTGAGTAAAATAATTTAATCTGTTGTCTATTATTTTACCATAACAACCAGTTTTAAACTTATTATTTCAATTAATTATTTTACAACTAATATTTGGCACACCAACTAAGGGTTTTATTTTTTAATTTATAATGAACTAAAAATACTTACCAAAGACAGGGATATTAAAAAGAATAGTTATGTATTTACTTATTTATTTCCCACAATACAGGACAAATATCCAATGCCAGATGACATGTCAATGCAATACAAAATATTACAATACACAAACATTCAATAACAAACATAAAACATTTAACACTACAATACCAAAATTTCAAAATAAATACTATTTAAAAAATTTTTTTAAACAGAAACTACATCTAAAAAAATTAAACACAGGCACTCCGTTAATTTCTGAAACATAAACTCCCCTACTGAATAAAAGCTGAATTTAAATTTTCAATTTGCTTGAAATAACTGGGAATTTTATTGTATATTTCAATACATCTATAGTTTGGTGCTTTCTCAAACCCAGTGGTCTTATGTAAAGGATAATCAAACAAATGTTTACATCTTGTAGAATATCCATGTTCGGTTTTATATTTCAGAAATTGAGAATAATTTGCTTTAACAAAACACAATACATTCAATCTATTTATATATATATATATTCAAGGCAGGGACAGAAATTCCATGCTTTTTAAAATGTGGTTTATAAGAGTCGTATCATTTTAAATAGAAATATTCTTTTACTATTTATTGAATCTCCCCAGAACATAATCCCATAAAGATCCGGGAATAAACATAGGCATAGTAGACAATCATGGTTGTAGCCATATCGGTAACTCTCTTTATGGAAAATATAACAAAATAAGCTTTTTTTTAGCTTTCCAGTTTAGTCCACGAGAGAGTGTTATCAACTACTAACCCTAAGAATTTTACAGTGTTTGTGGGTGTTATTATATTGTGTAAATATTCATCATCAACACAAAAATATCTGGAATGATTTGAATGGAAGTTTATTATATAGGTCTTTTGAATATTTAAAAGAAGGCTATTTGCCTTTCACCAGCTATTCATTATAATTTCGGTATATTATAATACGTCTACTAATCCTGTTTTTATGGTATTATCTTACCTTGTTCTACCGCAGTTTCGGGTATTCACCCATCCTCAGGAACAATTCACAAAAAACACATAAATTTATATTGTACACAAAATTCCATATTCATTATACTCTCAAGTCATTCTCTAAGTCTACTTTTAATTGGGTTTTGTTGAAATTTGTTATTGCCACAGTTGCATCATCAGCAAAAAGAGTCACTTTAGAATGCATAATATTTAGTGTAATATCATTGATGTATATAATAAACTAGCTGTTGTACCCGTGGCTTCGCACACGGTTCAAAGTTTTGCCGCATAGTAATTAATGTTTATTCACCCCGATCCGGCTTTGCACGGATAGACAAATCAAAGTTAAATGTATGTTAGCAATAAAAACATATCAATAAATATAGTACACTATGTGTTTCTTATAGGGATTTTTAGTAACTTAGACCCTCCAAACCACCCTAACATTTAGAATTTTTTGGAAACATTTCTTAGGGAGCACCTAGGGCTCTAGAGGAAGCTACATACCAAATTTCATTCCAATCCTTTTGGTGTTTTTTTTTCTAGTAACTTTGACCCCCCCTCCAAAAATCCCCTAAAATTTCCAATTTTTGGAAAACCTTTCTTAGCGAACACAGGGTCCTAGAGAAAGCTACATACCAAATTTGATTGCAACCCGTTCGGTAGTTTTTGAGAAATCGTGATGAGTCAGTCAGTCAGTCAGTGAGTGGTATTTGGTTTTATATAGCCTATATATAGATTTGAACTGGTTAAGAATGCCTGTAAATACTTGTGCATTTAAAATACATACCGGTAGCTCAGGTGATGGAGGATGTTCAATATGTTAGTGGATGTTTACCTCATCCTTAACACATTCACTGCTAAGCAAGTTTCGTATTTCCTATGCTATGAGCTGACCTTTTATTTTTTATATTTATAGTCTAAATTAGTAGAAATCATTTATTTTTTTATTTTTCAGCCTTTCTACTTAATAATCACTGATATTTTAAAGCGGACGTACATGTTCGTCCATAGCACATAGGCTTAAATTTGCTAAAAAACTATATAAGACGGAAACAGTTTCATGCGACAGTTATGAGTGATGGATTTTAAGGTTATCCATTACTAAACCATATTCCATGTTCTATGTTAAAACCTTTAGGCTATTATTAAAAACTTTACATTAAAATATTTTAGGATTGCCCATGGATAAATCATACTCTATGATAAAACCTTTATTATTCAATTTTTACATTGAAATATTTTAAATACAATTGACTGTTTAACATACAACAAAATTACATGTGTGACTGTTAAAGTAACGGCTTGCGTGTCGATTTATGTAGGATTACCCATGTATAAATCGTAATCTATGATAAAACCTTTATTATTAATTCCTTTTACATTTTAATAGTTTACAACATAATCTTGAAATACTGAAATCGGCCTAGGCCAATGTTAAACGATTGTTGTTGAAGACAAAGAATGCATTTAGTTGTCAGAAATTAATAATTTAAAAAATACTATTTAAAAAGTAATAACTTTATGTAGGCATAGCCTACATTACTATGTTGAGAAGATTTTTAACTTGGTAAATGTGTACAATTATAAAGATTATTTAGATACGATTTTATAGGCCTATAACTGTAGGCATATTTGTGATATTTTTGTTATTTATATATTATATTTTTTATCAAAATACCAAACTCTATCAAATTATAGGCATATTATAGCTGTTGTACCCGTTCTTCGCACGGGAATAATTCATGGTGTAAGCAGAAAAGTATAATACAATCAGTCTGATGGTAAATGTTGACAAATTTTAACAAATGGATTTAAAAATGTATATATTTACGTGTCACTTAAAGAGTGGTCGAGAATTGTAAAAAACCTCTGACGGAATAACGTGTTTTTTCATTAAAAAACATGTTTTTTAAAGAAGTTAAAATTCGACTTGGGGGGGAGAGCCCCCAGGGGCATATACACTTTACCGTTGTGTAACCCATATCTGGCAAAGATGGTGTGTCCTAGACAGGGGTCAAGAATCTTCAAAAATGCTCTAGAACACACTGTTTTCGAAATATTGACGATTTTTGTGAAAAAACAATACGCTTATGAATACTATCGTTGCATATGTTTGGTTGGTCACAGTTAGTCTGGGGACCATGATCAGTGCTCACTTACTACAACCAACAAAATGAATGAGCTCTCGAAGTTTCTGCATATCGTCGTGAATCACCCTGTATATAATATTTTTAATGAATGCCGTAAACGTGTTCAGGGGACCATGATCAGTGCACACTTACTACACCCGACAAAATTAATATTGCATTGTCATCGATCTTTGATAAGTGTGCAAAGTTTCAAATCAATCCGATTTTTAGAAGGGGGTGAAAATCACGTCGTGTTCTGCGGACCATGATCAGTTCTCACTTACTACACCCAACAAAACTAATATTGCATTGTCATCAGTCCTTGATAAGTGTACAAAGTTTCAAATCAATCAGATGTTTTGAAAAAGGGTGAAAATCACTTCGTGTTCTGAGAACCATGATCAGTGCTCACTTACTACACCCAACAAAATTAATATTGCATTGTCATCGGTCCTTGATAAGTGTGCAAAGTTTCAAATCAATCCGATTTTTTGAAAAGGGTGAAAATCACGTCGAGTTCTGGGGACCATGATCAGTGCTTACTTACTACACCCAACAAAATTAATATTGCATTGCCATAGGTCCTTGAAGGATAAGTGAGCAAAGTTTAAAATCAATCAGACGTTTTGAAAAGGGTGAAAATCACGTCGTGTTTTGGGGACCATGATCTGTGCTCACTTACTACACCCAACAAAATTAATATTGCATTGCCATAGGTCCTTGATTAGTGTGCAAAGTTTCAAATCAATCAGACGATTTGAAAAGGGTGAACATCACGTCGTGTTCTGGGGACCATGATCAGAGCTCACTTACTACACCCAACAAAATTAATATTGCATTGCCATAGGTCCTTGATAAGTGTGCAAAGTTTCAAATCAATCAGACTTTTTGAAAATGGTGAAAATCACGTCGTGTTCTCAGGACCATGATCAGTGCTTACTTACTACACCCAACAAAATTAATATTGCATTGTCATCGGTCTTTGAAAAGTGTGCAAAGTTTCAAATCAATCAGATGTTTTAAAAAGGGTGAAAATCATGTTGTGTTCTAGGGACCATGATCAGTGCTCCCTTACTACACCCAACAAAATTAACATTGCATTGCCATAGGTCCTTGATAAGTGTTCAAAATTTAAAATCAATCAGACGTTTTGAAAAGGGTGAAAATCACATCGTGTTCTGGGGACCATGATCAGTGCTCACCTACTACACTCAACAAAATTAATATTGCATTGCCATGGGTCCTTTATAAGTGTGCAAAGTTTCAAATCAATCAGATGTTTTGAAAAGGGTGAAAATCATGTCGTGTTCTCGGGACCATGATCAGTGCTTACTTACTTCACCCAACAAAATTAATATTGCATTGTCATCGGTCTTTGATAAGTGTGCAAAGTTTCAAATCAATCAGATGTTTTAGAAAGGGTGAAAATCACGTCGTGTTCTGGGGACCATGATCAGTGCTCACTTACTACACCCAACAAAATTAATATTGCATTGTCATCGGTCTTTGATAAGTGTGCAAAGTTTCAAATCAATCAGATGTTTTAAAAAGGGTAAAATCACGTCGTGTTCTAGGGACCATGATCAGTGCTCCCTTACTACACCCAACAAAATTAACATTGCATTGCCATAGGTCCTTGATAAGTGTTCAAAATTTAAAATCAATCAGACGTTTTGAAAAGGGTGAAAATCACATCGTGTTCTGGGGACCATGATCAGTGCTTACTTACTACACTCAACACTTAACAAAATTAATATTGCATTGCCTTAGTCCTTGATAAGTGTACAAAGTTTCAAATCAATCAGACTTTTTGAAAAGGGTTAAATCACGTCGTGTTCTGGGGACCATGATCAGTGCTCACTTTCTACACCCAACAAAATTAATATTGCATTGCCTTAGGTCCTTGATAAGTGTTCAAAATTTCAAATCAATCAGATGTTTTGAAAAGGGTGAAAATCACGTCGTTTTCTGGGGACCATGATCAGTGCTCACTTACTACACCCAACAAAATTAATGTTGCATTGCCATAGGTCCTTGATAAGTGTGCAAAGATAAGTGTGCAAAAAGCCCCCAGGGGCATATACACTTTACCGTTGTATAGCCTGTAACTGGCAAAGATGGTTCTTTCCAAAGAGGAGTCGAGAATCGTCAAAAATGCTCTAGAACGCATCGTTTTCGAGATATTGACGATTTTTGTGAAAAAATAATGAAATAGCTCCAAATTTTTTTAATATAATCGAAGCTGATTGAACACTACAAAATGGAAATTTGGTTTGAAATAATTGTACAAATTACCAGCTCTCTAGCTTTATGGGAAGTATAATAATTAATTTGTATTGTTTTAGGGGTTGATATCTCATTTTCACCCCTAAGAAGCACGTGAATAAAAGAAAAAAATATTTACATCCTTATATATAATTCTGTAAGCGAAATTTTAGATTCAAAATTGTGGGAATTTGGTAAATCGGAGGAGGATGATGGGAGAGGTATCAAATTAAAGGTGTCGATTCAAGGAACGAGGGAAAAATATAAGTTTTTTCTAAAATTAAAAACTAAGGGGTTTTTAGGGTCCCCGAAAAACAAAAAATCCCCATAAGAAATACACGACAATTTAAAAAGATCTGCTTTGTTTACATTAAAACATTTGGTATTAAATAAATAAATTAAAAACATAAAACAGCTGTTCTGTAGTTTACATTGAAACATTTGATCTATACTAATATTATAAAGAGGTAAAGTTTGTTTTTTTGTTTGTTTGTATGTAGGGGATAATCTTTGGTACTACAAAAACGATTGAAAAAATTGTTTTACTAATAAAAAGCTACACTATCCCTGAGTAACATACACTATAATTAATTTCGATAAAAACCTTTTTTTATTTCAATATTTGTAAATTAGTCGGGAAAAAAATCTTAGGTTAGGCCTAGAATGATAAACCAACACATGTATTTACATTTATTACCATAGCAAGCAATTGAATGAAATAACAGATACCGTATTATAGCTGGTTGCTCAATATTTCCATTAACAGCTGATTTCAAAATTTGAAGCAATTTTTTTTTTTTATTTCGAGCTTTTAGGTTAGGGTTGTAAAGTGTAGACCTGAGCCTTGCTGGTTCTTTTAACCATTATTATAACTGATGTTATAAAATATACGAAACAATTTGATTTGAACATTTAACATTATTTACCATCTTAGTTTTGAGGTTATATAGCTACTATGGCCGTGGTTGTTAAGGCGTCAATGCTTTATCAATCGTCATGGCAACCTTCAATGGAAAAGTTCTGGGTTCAATTCCCATTGACCCCGAATAATTTTCTAAATGGCTTACTAACAGACATCATTGGCTGTGGTTCGGATTCCACGTAAAACTGTAGGTCCTGTCTTCATTAGCCTTAAGTGCAAAACAGCAGGACGTTAAACACAAAAAAAAGAAGGTTTTGAGGTTATTATTAATCCTACACCTTTGTTATAAATAAAACATAACATATGTTTTTGGAAGGTTCCATTGGGGGTTGGCGTGCGGAGCACGCAGGGGTCTCCCCTAGTTGTATAAATGTCTTGTAAGAAATATATGTACCAATTTCCAGCTCTCTAGCTTTATGGGAAGTGTAATAATTAATTTGTATTGTTTTAGGGGTTGTTACTACAATTTCACCCCTTAGCAGAACAGTGTAAAATGCAAATTAGTTTACATTTTATATGTACCTTGTAAGAAATAAATTTACAAATTACCAGAAAAAATTATTTACATTGTATAAATGTATTGTAAGAAATAATGTACCAATTTCCAGTTCTCTAGCTTTATTGGGAGTATATTAATTATTTCGTATTGTTTTATTGGTTGTAGTTACATTTTCTTAGCAGCACACTGAAAAATACAAATATGGTTTACTTTTTATATATATCTTGTAAGAAATTAATGTACCAATTTCCAGCTCTCTAGCTTTATGGGAAGTATAATAATTAATTTGTATTGTTTTAGGGGTTGTTATTAAAATTTCACCCCTTAGCAGAACAGTGTAAAATGCAAATATAGTTTACATTTTATATGTACCTTGTAAGAAATAAATTTACAAATTACCAGCTATCTAGCTTTATGAGAAGTATAATAATTAATTTGTATTGTTTTAGGAGTTGTTATCTCATTTTCGCCCCTAAGAAGCACGTGAATAAAAGGAAATATGGTTTAAATTTTATAAATGTCTTGTAAGAAATAAATGTACCAATTTCCAGCTCTCTAGCTTTATGGGGAGTATAATAATTATTTCGTATTGTTTTAGGGGTTGTTGTTACATTTTCACCCCTTAGCAGCACACTGAAAAATACAAATATGGTTTACTTTTTATATATATCTTGTAAGAAATGAATTTACCAATTTCCAGCTCTCTAGCTTTATGGGAAGTGTAATAATTAATTTGTATTGTTTTAGGCGTTGCTATTACAATTTCACCCCTTAGCAGAACAGTGTAAAATGCAAATATAGTTTACATTTTATATGTACCTTGTAAGAAATAAATTTACAAATTCCAGCTTTCTAGTCTTAATGGATGTATAATAATAAATATTTATTGTTTTAGGGGTTGTTTCAACCCTTAAATCAAAATTATTTATAGCCTATGTTTCATTCCAGGTCATGATCTATATGTGTGCCAAATTTCGTTCAAATCCATCCAGTACTTTTTGCGTGATTGTGAGTCAAACAAACAAACAAACAGACATACAAACTTTCACATTTATAATATTAGTAGGATAACAGAAGGCCCAATATTGAACCCTCTGTGGAACACCATTTATAATTTTTACATATTTATTAATTACATTTTCCCCAACAATTACTCTTTGGAAACGATTTGAAAGGAACGATGATAACCAATCAAATACTTTACTCTTAATTCCATAATAAGATAATTTTATTTCATGTAAATCATGGTTTTTACAATCAAATGCCTTTGACAAATCCAGAAAGCACCAATTCAAAATTAGATTTGTCCAGGTTATAAGCTCAATAAAACCACAGTAAAAAAGATAATGATTTCAAAATAAAATAAAAAAGAATAGGCTATTTTATTATGTTATAAATGAACAGCTACCAAAAATGTTTAAGAAAGTAAATATACAAGTCCACTATTTTATTATGATATAATGATTTGCAAAATAAAATAAAAAATAATACTTTATTATGTTATTGTTAACAAACTGCTACAAAAAATGTTTAAGAAAGTAAAAATACATGTGCACCATTTTAAAACTATCTTATTAAAAGTCCTTTACTACTAACTTAAACTTTGTAGTAGTATTATAAACAGACAAAATGTACTGTATTTTTAAGTATTAGTACACTATAACCTCTGAATTATAAATCAGTTCCTTAACAAGATATGTACATGTTCAACAATACTTGTTCTGCCATCTCACTTGTCCCTCATTCATGAAATAGTCTGCAAGCTCATCTCGAACCGACTTTGCAGCAGCAGTCGGTCGGTGAGGTGGTTGTCTCATAGATAAAAGTGATTTAGAGGGAGCCCCTTCTGATATCCAAGTTGTATGTTGCCATCTTCATCTTCCTCATCAAAGTAGCCAGGCGGGTTGTAAAAGTTCCTTGACTCTTCATGTCGTCTCAGAAAGTTGTGGAGATGAACCATGACCATTACAATAATTGTTACAGCATTCTCCGGTTTCAAAAAGAGAGGTTTTCTTAGGACACGAAACACCGAGGAACTGATTCCGAACACATTTTCAACAACTCTGTGTGCTCTGCAAGTCCTGTAGTTGAAAATTCGTTCTTTAAAACCTTTAGCATGTTTTCCTTTAGCATACACTTTAATCAAATACTTGCTGAGAGCAAAAGCTTCATCTCCCACAGTAAAGTACGCGATTCTTTTTGAGCATCCTTCCAAGCAATGTGGCTGTGGGAAATGAAGGTCGCCCATCTCCAAAAGGGAGTACAAAGTTGTATCTTGAAAAACACTGCTATCTGAAATTCTTCCTTTTCGGTAGGTCATTAATATACAGAAAAAAAATAAAGGCCCCAATACAATCCCTTGAGGAACCCCAATCGTGGTGAGATTCCATTCCGAAGTATATTTAATATTTTATTTATACATTTTTGTTCTTCGTTTTCTATTGATAAGCTAAGACTTATTTAAAGTAATCAATCGTTGAATACGTAGTCGATATTTAATTAAAAATTATATTTATGATTAAATTCGTGATGTGATCACGAAAAAATAATTGTTCTTTTTTAAATAAATATGATTCCTCCCCTCCGCAATCATGATTTGCGTTAGCAAAGTGATGTTTGAGTTCCAGCGGTCTGGTTCATGAGTTGACCTCCTAATAATATATCGGAGAACCTATTTAGGGGTATAATATTGTTAGACCCACCAAAGATAACTACCTATGTAGATAATAATTTCTAGAGTCAATGAGAAATTATTTGATGACTCAAGCACCGTTTTTGCAATATCAGTAAGAGTTGCACCTGGCATTACTGTACCTTCAACTATATAATTATTATTGTTGAGAGTATCTTGCAATATAGAAGCCGTACCTCTAGAATGGCTATCACCATATATGAAAACATTTGCCCTATTTCTGCATTTAGGTTTATTTGCTCATGCGATTTCTTCGTATTGCTAGATTTCATGACACTAGTTTTTTATTTATTCCTCTTATTCGGACTATGTAGGGACTTGGGTATATTCACTTCTTCCTGAGTTTCACTACATAAGGGGTAAACACGATTTTTCAGTGGGAGATGATAATTTAAACCCTGATTTAACTGGGATAAACTACTGAGTCTTTTCTGATTACCACAATGAGTCCAACTCATTTCTTTATTGCTACATCCAACATCAAAATTTCCTCTTTCTTTTCCAGCATCCTCAAACTCAACACAGTGTTTTGCTCCTTCAGCATACAGGGCACACAGTATTTTATTCAAAGTTTTAATTTCATTTGTTAAAGTTATGTTTTCATTTTTGAAAGATATCAGTTCATCACTACAAAATTTTTCTTTATTGCTTAGGCATGAATAGCAACTATTGCAAAAGTAAACATAGCACCCATTTATTAAAATTTCATTACTTTTTAAATTTAAACATTTGAAATGGTGCCATAGTTGACATTTGTAACATAAAACACCAAATGATTTCACCTCCTTTTTGCAAACAGACCAAACTTCCATTTGTTCCCTCCTATTCTGATTATTTACAATATAAACAAGGCTTTCAGAACCTGGACAAACCAAAGAGATTAGAAAAATAATAATGTGAAATCCCAATATTTTTATGTCCCACTGATATTATTAAAATTACATATCCTAAGTAAATATGCTTGCTAAACAAACAAATAAACAAATAATATTCACTCCAATCTCTAAAAGTACACAAAAATAAGTTGATCCTTAGTCAACAACTCAAAACATGCAGAAAAGACACTAGTTTTATTTTATAAACTTTGTTAGTGTAAAAAAAGCTTGTACACCATGTATAATATATTTTATAAAATATGTTATCAAATTTCTATTAGGAATCTGGTCACTTCAATATAAGATTTATCTGAATCTTCACACTTTAACTACCTACTAAATTAGGGTACTTATGGACTGGTTTATACTAGTTCAACTGTTTGAACTCTAGTTCAACACTCAATAATTGGTGTATTGCGTAGGTGGGTAATTCAATTTCAATTATTTAGTTTATGAAGTACATTACATTAATTACATAGAACACATTAACTTAACTAAATAATACATTTAGTTTACTTGCCTTGATATAGTCACGTAGAGACTCCACAATGGCTTTACAGACTTGTGGAACAATTCCTTTAATTGCTTGCTTGAAAATCTTGAACAGGTATTGTAAACTTGTAAACGAGTCAACCAGTGGCCAAGAATCTTAAGGTAACTGCCTTTTTTTACAACTGTAATGGCTAGTCTCACTTTGTGTCAGATTTCATTACTTTTAGGCCTACCAGATTCACTAAAATTTCAAAATCCACAGCTGACATTCTAGTTAAGTTTTTCTAATGGCCAGAAACTTCCTGGAACCTCAGATCTGAAATTAACTACTGTTCACCATACTCTCTTCTTCCAATGTACAATACACTTTCCCACCACCTCCCCCGCCACCGATTTCTCTCCTTCTCCTGCTTTTGTATAAACAAATGTATAAACATATACACTGCAGCAGCAGTTTTAGCCTGACCCATCCTTCACAATATTTCCACTCAAACTGAGATAAATAAATATTGAGCTTGACTTGTGAGAATATATACTTAATAGAATAATTTTTGAACACAAAATCTCACAACTAATACGTTTATTAACTCAAACGCGTTTTGACGACAAAGTCGCCATCTTCAGTAATGCACGAGCTACAATAGTCAAATTATAACTCTTTGACTATCGTAGCTCGTGCATCACTGAAGATGGTGACTTTGTCGTTGAAACGCATTTGAGTTAATAAACATATTAGTTGTGAGAGTTTGTGTTAAAAGTTTATTCTATAAAGTCAAACTAAGGTGTTAGTTGTTTTTATTCTGTAACAAACAGAGAACATGGTCGCACATGCTTAAAAAAGGAGCTTCGAAATTCTTGTGAACAGTCGCCGGGGAAAAAATTAGTGTTACGTTATGGTGTTTGAATTTTGTTTTACTTCAATGTGCGAATGTTTATAATTAGTTAACATAACGTAATTGGTAGGAGGATAAGTTTCATAAAAAAAATAACTTTTTCAAATTGTTTTTATGTTTATACATATTTTAGTTTGGTATATAAATTATAAATTAAATTATAAATATAAATTATTATAAAAAAAATATTGTCCCTGGAACAATAGTAATTTGTTGTTTCTCAAACTTATTTTATTTTTGTGGATTTGATCGTTGATCTCATTTATGTGATGAAATATCCTTATTTTAAAATAATATGCCACTATGCTTTTTAAAAGCAATGGATCACTGAGCTTCTTGTTCTAAAAAGTGATCTGTTAAGGAAAAAAACATTTTCCCCATTAAATTCTAATATGTCTTATTTATTTTAATTAGGATGTAACATAGTCATTTCTTATTTTTAAATTCCTTAATTTATTAAGGGTTTATTCTCTAGTGTTAAGGAAAGTATAACAATCAACATGTTTACTACATTTTCACCCCTTAGCAGCACGTGACAAAATGCAAATCTAGTTCACTTTTTTGATGTATGTTGTAAAATATAAACGTAAACATTTTCAGCTCACTTACTGTTTAAGGAAAATATAGCAATTAATTTTTATTGTTTTAGGGGTTGTTTTAACCCTTAAATCAAAATTATTTCTAGCCTATGTTACTCAAGGATAGTGTAGCTTTTTATTAGTAAAA
>JAGFPH010000050.1:0-67382 GCA_018207615.1 Philaenus spumarius
AGTCACTACAAATGAAAACCATAGTAGACTTCTTAAGCAAGTCCTAGATCTGTAAAAGAAGCCTTCATCGTACATCTTAGAAAATGAACTTCAGTAATACGCCTTTAAGAAGAATGTTTAAAAACCTGATGGATTCCCGTATATAATACAAACTGGTCAACCTTTATATGTAAGGGACAAAAAAGTCAGTAATTTATTGAGCTTCAATGTTAACAATGAACTGTGAAAAATCCTGAATCCTACAAAATGTATGGTTTTCAGTTTTGTCAACAACCTAACAACACGTTTTCTTTGAGTTCAACATTCTGACGATGTTGTAGAGAAGTCACAGCATAGTGAGCACGTAACAGTATGCACTGTACCAAGGAATTCGGTTGAATATGATAACGAAAATGCTGTACCTGTAAACCAGGTACATTACAGACACAACATTCTTTAATCTTTTGCAAGAGAACTGAAGAGGTTTTGTCATGCTAGCTGAGTTTTGGTTTCCAGTGGTTCCATCAAGATGTCGCCACCAGTCACACCGCTGTAATTACTATTGCTTTTCTTCAAAGACAATTTGCCAACTGCCTCATTAGCCTAGAAACAAACTATCCCTACACTTCCCATTTGCCAATCTTTCGCTACCTGACGCTTTTGTGTGGGGAATGATGAAAAAAAGCATCTTCGGAAATGAGCCAATGACTATCATTGCAGAGCTTCAAGTTGCATAATGAAGTAACTACAGTAGTTATTTTAAAAACATACAACAATCCTTTTTCACCAACATGTTTAAAAATCTTCAACAACACTACAAGAGTTGCCTAAAACTTAAATAATGGAGGGTATACAGTAGAACCTTGTTAATTCAAGCTAATTGGGGCCGACTGTAACTCGAACTATAAAAAACTCGGAATACGCAGAGAAATTGACAAAAATAATGAATAATATATTTTTTTATATTTTAATTAGTCAAAATATTAGAACATTTAATGGTAGAAAATGTTTAGATTTTATCTCTATTACGGTGCCATTCCCCTACAGATACTTCACCGAGACCGTACTCAGCTGTAAGTTTCTTCAAGGTTTCACCATTGTCTAGTCTTTTCAAGGCCTCTATTTTTT
This sequence comes from Philaenus spumarius, assembly GCA_018207615.1. Taxonomy (NCBI): domain Eukaryota; kingdom Metazoa; phylum Arthropoda; class Insecta; order Hemiptera; family Aphrophoridae; genus Philaenus; species Philaenus spumarius. The sequence continues at coordinate 1,108 of JAGFPH010000050.1, forward strand.
TTAATTAGCACAAACTTGCTTTTCCACTCATCGTTATAAAAACACAATCAAAATTAAAACTTAAAAAGCTTTTAACAGAAACAGTAAAGAATGCACTCGCTAATCGACAATGTTACACAATACCGTTATGCATAGCGAGCTTACTTCCGTGGGAACTGACAGTTTACAATTGAAATTGAACTATTTTTAGAATAACAAGAGGGGGAGTCAGTCAAGTATGGGATATATAATTGGGCTGACATAAGATATAAGCAGTGTCGGTGTTGACTCATTACCTACCTGCGAGTGGTGGTGTGTCGCCAAGCCCGCCAAGTGAACACAAGCCAGCCACTTTGATCCCTTGTCACTTTTAAAAGACTAGTTGGCATTTTAAACGTACAATGGGGCGGCGGTAACAAAATAATTTTGAAGTCGCGCTACAATCAATATTTTAAAATAGTCAAAAATGATGTTTTTTTAATTTTGCAAACTGTTTGAAATACCCGGGCCCTCGAACAACTGTGACTTGTATTATTGAGGTTCAACTGTATAGTGCATGTAATTATAAAAAACTAAAGTTCCCTACAGTTTCCTTTTACTTTGTACATTATTGGTTTAAAAATAAAACATTCAAAACTATTACAATTTCAGTACTGTGTATTTTGGTACATATTGTACGAAAATATTTTGTATTTACTTATAAACTAATTTGTTTATGTAAAAATTACATGTATATTTTCTTTTTTTACTTTTGTTTTTGGTTTTTATATTAGGTAACTGATGACAAAGCAACCATTCTTGACAATTAATTACGTTCTAATTTTTCCTTCTTCAAAAACTTTCATCGAAAATTAGTTTATATATTTTTTATAATACACAATTAAGAGTCGGCTCTAGTAAAACAGAAAGCAACCTGCGACTCCAGCACTTCACCCTATAGCGGCGGTAGGTTACGCGGACATTGATCATCCTAAATCCATTTAAAACCAGCTATTGTTCAAATAGCGTTTTTTTTTTAAATACCAAACTCTTGGGGACAAAATTCTTCATCCGAATGGCTTGGTAATTTTTCGCTATAATTAATAGTTACAACGTAAAAAAATATTAAAAATCACCCTATAGCGGCGGTAGATTACACGGACATTGCTCAGCCTAAATCCATTTAAAACTTGCAATTGTTCAAATAGCGTTTAAAAAAAATACCAAACTCTTGGGGACAAAATTCGTCATGCGAATGGCTTGGTAATTTTTCGATATAATTAATAGTGTCAACGTAAAAAATTATTAAAAATCAATGTTTTAAATTGTTAATAAATATTAAACAAAATATTTTTCTTAGTTTTGAAAAAGCCATTTGCATGCATATTGACCGTAGCTTTAAAATGACATATCGTTTATAATTATCCGATAAAAAATAAAGGAAAAAATTGGATTTTAATTTAACATTGGTGTTATGGAGTGTCAGCCAACATGGCCGACAGCTAGAGGCGACCCTTAAGATATTCCACATCAAAAAGACAGGTTTATTAAGATGCTGTATTCACATAGCACTTATTTCAATAAAATGTTTAAACCAATTATAACTTCAGGAGAAGATGAAATATTATCAAAGAAACAAAACAATGTGCAGGCCTGAAGCCAGCAGAGACCAACATCACTATATTTGAAAGATCTCTGCCTTTCCTTCACTGGTCTTACCATAATAATAGCTCAAAAACGGGTGTGTCCATTTTTACAGAATGTCCTAGGCTCTAACCTTTTGAACTCGTTACAAACACCCTGTCGTGTTCCAGACTGATTTTTTAATATTTAGCTAACTGAATAAAACTCATCCTCTAATCAATATGAAATGTTTAAAAAATAGCAAGTACTGTAAATGGATTTTTAAGGTATGCAACTAACTCATGGCTTGTGCCGAGTACAGTGAATGCTGTTGTACATTAAATTTTTGTACAAAATTTTATGTGATGAGTTTAGAGGTGTAAGAACAATTTAGCAAGTTTTTATGAAGTAAATTTGAACTATATCATATATATCCTAATAAGTTTTGTACCTTCTCTTGCCGTTTTGTCATTCATTATCCGAGTGAGCCTTTTCTGTGGTATTCTCTGGAATGCCTCATCAGATGGAGCGAGTATGGTTATTGACTGTTGTTGGGAAGACCTAATTTTATTCATATAACCAGCTTTGTCCATTGCTCGAGTCAATTCTTGGAATCTTCCATCCTAACAATATTATAACATTTTGCTGTAAGTATTTTTTTGTTGAGAAGATGTGCAAAAAATATCCTTACGAGTTAACCGAAAACATAATTTTAAATCTTTTGTACTAGTGATAAACTATATCATTTAACTATACCCACAACTTTAACTTATACAACCAACATTTAGAGCAATATAATAATGGTGTTTTGGCTATCAAGCCATTTTCAGTTAATTGAAGGTTTTCCTTTGTTACAAAAAAAACCTAATACAGTATCACAAAAAAAAACATTAAACTTTTATTATTTACACAATTCTAAAATAGTTAATTTCCAATTAAAATATTTGGTTGCCACCTGTAAGGCTCAATGCCCTGATACTGTGGACTAACCTAACATTCATCGGAACAGGTAGTTATTTTTGTTAATATAGTATCTCGTCAGGGGTTTACTCGTAATTTTTCCAGTACCGGAACGCTGCCGGAACTGACCGGAAAGGGGATTCGGGTACTCCCCCCAAAAATGTTTGAAATTGTCACTTCTAAAACCTCTACTATACATAGGGTGAGTTTAAGGGTGCAGATAATATGCTTACTTTTATAAGAAAAGTGCACAGGTATACGTAACTATTTTTCTACTTGTTTATTGCAAATAGCAAATTTTAGAGACACATACTATTTTAAGCAAAAACTTGACAAAATGTCTACTATTTAGTCAATAGTCTTTATCAGAAATTTAAACCCTCTGTAAAAGACTGTAAACCTAAACACATTTTATGTATATCAAGAAATTACTTTTCTTATAAAAAAACAATTAAACATAAGCAAGCTTATCACGAGAACACAACACAGACGCTTGTTATTGAATTATTCTAACAACATTCAAAAGTCACAAAACTAAATAACATCACAATGTCAACGTCAAATTGACCAGCCACTTTTTAGTTTTTGACTGTTCGCGAGAGGTAGCATGTACTGGGCGCATGCACGCATGATCCTAGGCGCAGTCGCATGTCACTAAAAAAATTCAGACAACACAAACAGACAACCTGCTAAATCGCCGTGCGGCCAGTGTAGCCTACATTTAAATATTTTTCTCTTTTGGGGCGCCTTTTGACCTTGTATTTGTGACGGCGTTTGTCAGTGTACAGCCATTGTTTGTATGTATTCCATATGTTGTGCTCTGATTGATTGTTTAATTAATTAATCGTGAAATTAAATGAGATATTCGATAAGTATTACAGTAATCACTAAATATGATCCTAATTATAACATGTTTGGTCTTATTTTGATTACAATAATCTAATAAATTTGTTATAAAATGTATCATGCCGAAAAAGTTAATAATATAAAAGTTAAGCATCACTGGTTCTTTTCGGCCGCCTCGACTATGAATCATCGTCTCTTATTTGTAATTGTTCGCCAAACATCAAAGGCTTGCCGCGAGGCTGGCAAAGGGGTGTCTGGTGCTCCCAAGTGTCCCATTTTGATTCCTAGCTGAGGAACAATGTGGGAGACTTTACTTTTATGTAGTTGGTTCGCACAGTCGCAACGCACTGTAATGTGGGTAAATCTTAAGATTTTTCGAATGGCGATTGGCGGACGTAAAATTCTGAACCGAGTGTTGAATGAGTGAGATTGAGGGAGTGGATGGACCAGTGCAACACTAAAACAAAACGTTAAAAAGAAGAAGAAGAAGCAGTACCGGAACGGCGTAAACAAATATATTTAAAGACTGTATGACTTCTAATTAATAGGATACTGTATATCAATTTTTGGAATAACATCAAAGTTTTACAATAAAATTACTTTACAATACAGAATCCCTATTGTTACTATTTATTATTATTTTTTTTAATAAGGTTGTGGGTAAATTGAAGCATGGTAGTAATTTTATTTATGAAACTATTTATATTCATATTTTAAAAAGCAGAAAATCTGTCTGATGGAAATAAACTTTAACTGTGGTGCAGCTTTCTGCAATGTGCAGAAAAATTTCCAACACAGATTTTAAACTAAAAATCTCCATCACGTTTGGTAATCAAGGCCTAAATAGTGAAAAAAATGCAAGACCAGTGTGAAAAAATTCAATAAGGAGAAGAGGTGTAATGAAAATTGTACCAATTGCAGACAACATTGCCTTTTATTTTTTGAATACTAACAATTATTATATTAAAAATGGGTTTTTATCCTATATTTTAACTTAGTTATTGATCATAGTTGTAAAGTGGTTACAGCCAGCATACATAGTGGTTACCTATCATAGTAGTTAGTACGCAAAACTTGAAAACATTACTGTAACTCAAATGGCATTGAGCTATTTGTTAAGTATCTTTTATTAAAAGGTATGTGGTCTCATAGTTTGCAGTATCTGTCCTCTAATATTTTTTACCCTACTTCAAAATATATTCAAAAAATTTAAAATAAAATAATATACATTTTTAACTTCCCGTTTATGTTGTTGGTGAAGTGCCTGTAAGGACAGACTTCTTTCAAATTATTTACATACACACAAGCTAAAGGCAACTTTAAATTAATTACTGTGGTGGTGAATGTGCAAAGCAGTTTCTTTGCTGAAAACACACTGCTACTCGAATTTCTGTGAGCTGTGAATGTAAGTGGACTAGAGGGAGATAACTTGATCCAATTTGTTTTGATTTAAAAAAAGTAAACTCAAATATGTGTTATTGTGTTTTTTTCTAGAATTGTTTACATTTCTGTCAATAGATTATTATAATTAATTTGATTGTCTTACTTGTACAACTAGTTCTGCAAGATCTCTTGAGACAATAAACATAGGATCTTGGACAGTATCAATTATGTGAACCACTCCGTTTGTTGCTTCTTGATCTTTACGTTGGATCGTTGCGCAGTTTACGGTTTCCACCTGAAAAATATTTTGTTATTATTTTCTTAGAGGAGAAAGTATTTTTCATTGTTTCCACTCTTCACTGAGTTGCTCCATAATATATGATATATATGTTTATTGTTATACAAAATCATTACATACAAACGAAAACCAAGACAAAAATGAAATTAATGTTACTTCAATATTTCATATCTTACAGTGACACCTCGAGGCAAAATATCTGCTTGAGATGTATACAACACAATTGTATTCCACATTTAAGCTCAAAGAAAAAAGGGCTCTATGTGTATTTAACAAAAGGATCGATCCAAAAACAGTGCTTCCAAAAAAAAGGTCTAATTTATAGTATAATTTTATAATAGTTACATACTATTAGTGATTAAATGCTGAAAACGAAATCCAAGACATCAATAAAGACAATCGCATATATTATTTCTCAAGACTATTTTTTTGTCGGTACGCCATAACTTCCTTAATACATCATCAAATTACATGAATGAGGCATCATTTTAAAGCTTTCCTTAACCACTACACGGGAAAAATAGACAAACAGCTTAAAATTCATGTTTTAATAACAAAAATTGATTTAAAAAACTTTTATATTATACTCTGTATGTTCCTAATGAAAGGCGCCATCTACTAACCATCTGTTTAACTAGCATGACAGCTGTTAGTTAGATTGTTTACACTGTAAGATTGTATAGGGAAACTGTTATTTATAAACCAATGTAAATAAATAAACTTAATTAACTAAATTAAATCAAAGTGTTAAATCAGGTAAATGTAGGCCTACTCCGAACTTGCGAAATATTCGCACGGGTCAGCTAGTTTCATTTATTTTTCAAAACTAATTCAGGTGAAATTTAAAAACTTAAAAGGCTTGCTCTAAGTAAATATTTGCATTTTCTTCTTTCATTAAAAAGTTCTGCAACAACTTATAGAAATGGGTATTAAACTTACATATTTTCTGGCATTACGTTTTTAGGAGCAAAATATATTTCAATCTTTTAAAATTTCATTAGGTCAGGTTTAGGTATTCAAACGTCAAATTTATTTCTCAATAATTTAGATTTTTGTCTTGAATTTGCATCTGTTTTACCACTTACTTCTTCTGTAGAAAATTAGTAACACTTTATAAATTCATAAAAATGTAATACTTTAAGCAGTTGAAATAAAGGAAATGCATGTTTGGTTAGGCTAGTTTTCTGTAACATTTTACGTATGAAATGATTTTTTTTTAAACGTTATTATCAGTTTTACTGGTTGTATAATAAATCTTTCCCCAAATTGAAAGCTCATATTCCATTTTCGGACTAAAGAGCGCATAGTGTACCTTTTTTCATATTTTTATACATCTAATTACTTTCTCTTTTACATAGGTTGAATGAGTCTTCCAACTCAGCCTAGAGTCAACAAACTTAAATACTTGAATGTTGAACATGTTCAATGTGAGTGTGCATTAACAATCACTATGGTTAAAACTCACTTTGTTATATTCGACAGGTGTTGAAGAAACTAGATTTCTTCCATTTGGTTTTTGGACTCATAACCATTAAGTTATCCTTAAACCACTAACACAACTCCACTATGTCCTTTTTGTAAGTCAGGATATAGTTTCTAAATATTGTCAGCCTTGTAACAGAACTATTTACATACTGAAAATAATTACTGATAACAGAGAGATCCTCGAGTGATTTCATGCTTTATACAGTATTTCCAGATTCACTAATTGCTTCATTTACTTTACAAAATTTGCATTCTACCACTTAAATAAAAACTAAACCATAACAGTTTACTTCCTCTGATTTCAGCATCTTATAACCTGGATAAATGTATACAAGATCGACACACCTTCATGTACTTAACTCTTAAAATGTAATAGAACATGTTCAGTATTCATTTTTTCTCTAAAGCCAAAAAAAAATATTTTTGTATCACAATTAATTATGATTAAAATTTGTTTTAAGATCTTTAAAAAGATTGAGAGCAATACTATTCATCCAGTTTTTGCTTTTCTTATATGGATGACTATTTTAACTTGTTTCATTGCCTGCAGTTCTGTTACTTGGTCTATTATAGTTGTAGTTGGTGTGATGAGTACGAAGTAAAATCCTCCCATTACAATCCCACAGGAACTGGAGGTCCCTGTTTTCTTTCTTCAACATTCAAAATAAGTAGCCTTGCTGCTGACTTAACCCTCCGGTGCTGATTAGAAAATGTCTGGTGCTAAGGAGCTTCATGTCGACATATTTATACAATTTTATAAATTATTATAAAATATTAATAAACGTATGACATAATTATGTATCAATGTGTTTAGAATGAGAGCTTTAGAGTAATATAGTAGGATGTAAAACCACTTACTATTATACTTTTAAAGAATTTTCATTGATTATTTACAGAGAACATTAAAAATAAATCAAAATGTTCACTTTGACAAACTCTAGTGAATCACCAGATTCAATAATCAAAATTTTTAAATATGAAAAAAGAAGACAAATCTATCATAAACTGAAACATAAGTTTGTACAACAATAGCATTTTATTTTCTTGAATAAATAGCAAAAGAGAAAATTGAAACACAAAACATACGATTTTTAATGCAGACATCAACAAATCAACAGCAGATTACTGACTAACAGAATTAAGAGGCCACTTATTTTGTTTTTACACTTCGTACTGGATAGCCTAATCTAGCTGCAATACTGTAGGAAATTGGTTGAAATTTAGTATTGCTAGATAGCTTTTCAATGTCCCGCTGCACGACACTTGCACTTGGGAGAAAACTAAACCATCGTGTTCCACATCTGTCAGCACCAGGGGGTTAAACCTTTGTTAATCTAAATTGTTTCAGCTGGTTTGTTAACGGCTAAACCAACACAAGTTATTCTTGTGTATAAATTCTTCTTCAACTCCATATTCTCGGTACATTTTTGTTGTTAGTAAGGACCTTAACAATGATAGACGTCCACCCCCATTTAATAAAGCAATTCCAACAAATTTTCCCATTCCTTTCCCCAGGCGATGCTAGTTATTTCCACAGAATTTGGTCGGGTGACATTCCATTTTCAAGAGAATTGAGTTTTATTTTTATTTCAGCAAACCTTCTATTATATATTTTTAAAGTTGCATACTATTTTTGTTAAATTGTCAAATATTGCAAGTCACATCCTCAAGTTCCTTCTCTAAGTTATTAAGCGGTTTACAGTTATTTTTCCTTATTTCTTGCAGAAACCCAAGTATATAGCTATCATAAATTTTCTTTTTTTGGTAATGTCAGATCATAGGATCACACTTTTTCTTCCTATTTGTGCATCCATCACGTCGCCACACCTTATTTACACCCTGCATATACAGTACTAGTTGGTACCCGGCGCGTTGCTGCCGCAGGAGAAAATCCCCCTCCCCCCCGAGAAATCCTGAACATTTAACAAAAGTCCCATCACAATTGGATGAACGGTATGGCAACGCATAAAACAAGAACAAAAAAATTTAAGGGTGAAGGGGTTGTATTAAAACTCTCTTATAGCCTATAACCTTCCCGGGAAAATCCTGAACATTTAGTAACATTTAGCACAAAAACATTTAGTTAAAAGTTCAGCTTAAAAATCTTAACACTTAATTAAACTGAACATTTAATTTAAGCATGTTCTTTTTTGAGAAACAGTGATGAATAGTGAGTCAGTGGCATTTGGCTTTTATGTATTTTTCTAACGCTTTTTATTTTTTAATAACCTTAAATGCAAAATATTTTAAAATCTCGTCTTATTGCACATCTAGAGCATAAGAGGAACCACTAAGTTAAGTCTCAAGTTAATATGTTTTGTCATTTTTGAGAAATAGTGAGTCAGTGGCATTTGGCTTTTATCTGTACTTCTAACGCTTTTTGCTTTTTAATAACCTTAAACGCAAAATAGTTTTAAATCCCGTCTTGTTGAACATCTAGAGTCTAAGGGTAACCACTATGTTAAGACTCAAGTTAATACGTTTGGTAGTTTTTGAGAAATAGTGATCATCAGCCAGTCAGTGGCATTTAGATTTGTTCTATATTTCTAATGCTTTTTACTTTTTAATAACCTTATACGCAAATTATTTTAAAATCCCGTCTTATTGCACATCTAGAGCATAAGGGGAACCACTATGTTAAGTATCAAGTTAATATGTTGTGTCGTTTTCGAGATATAGTGATCATCAGTGAGTCAGTGGCATTTTGATTTTATACATATCGATAGTGAGTCAGTAGTATTTGGCTTTTATCTATATTTCTTACGCTTTTTACGTTTTAATAACCTTAAACGCAAAATATTTTAAAATCCCATCTTATTGCACATCTAGAGCATAATGGGAAATACTATGTTAAGTATCAAGTTAATATGTTGTGTCGTTTTTGAGATATAGTGATCATCAGTGAGTCAGTGGTATTTCGATTTTATATATATATAATTGAAATCTACCTGTAACATATTAACACAACTACCACCGTGAAACAAACTCTTACATTCATTAGAATTACTACTTTTACTTGTCTCAAAGTTAAATATTTATCACAAAACTTACATTTATCACTCTATGGAAATGGTAATTTTAAAACCGTATGGAAAAAATTGTGTTAAGCTTTAACACTATTGTTGAGCACTAAAAGGAGATCCTATGCAAACGTTGATAACAAATCGGCAACCACAAAACGTGCTTCCAATCAGAATCATAACTGAATATGAATTAATATATAAATGTACTATGAATTCTAATACTCTAAATGTATATTTTTTAACAAGTCTTTAACAAAAAATTATTTTGGTAAAAAAAATACATTTTTTCTGTTGTTTTGTAACCTGTAGGAATCACTGCAGTTTACACCATATTCTAAAAAAATATATAGTAGTCATAATACTAATATAACATTACTGTAGTGATTACTAATGTTCATTATTCCTATTTTTTAAATTATGTATTCAGAATTTAGCTATTATTTGTATATACAAAATATTTCAAGAATAATTATCAACCCGCTTTATCAATTGAAAATACTAAACAAAAACTTAATGACAAACACAAGCTCAAGTAACCCATACTTTCATCAAGTATCGTTCTTTTGTCTACAAATGAACCCAAATAACTGAAAAAACTAATTAGTTTCAATAATAACAAATATAAGTCTAGTTTATATTATAATTTGACTATTACCCTGCTGGAATATTTATTAATACGCAGCTTGTGCCTCTCGTGCCTAGAACTTATAAACATATCTCCTTTGAACTGTGATGATGTGATTCTGCCTTCAGCTATATGGTACAGGAGTATTGGGTTCAATGGGTTACCTTTATAGTTCTCTAGTCTGGATTTCTGCTCTCTTGACAATTCCTAGAAATATGTTATAAAATTATAAACATATCATAAAAGATTAATTCACAACTAAAAAACTAAATCTTTCCAGCCCCTGACTGAAATGAAGATTAGTAGAATTGTGATGACTATTTTACGTTTTAGACCCGGTGAACACTTGCTGCAAATTGATGTGGGACGCTGTGTCACTTTGCATCTGCATAATATCTGCGTCCTATCGGCATCAAACATTTATAGTCCCTCATTTGCCACCAACCAAAATGGTACATTATTGTTCGCCTATTTGTTAAAATTTATGTACATTTTTATATATCAAATTAAATATAAAAATACTATCTAATAATTAATTTTTTTTTCATTTTATATTGATAAATTAAACTGTTTAAAAGATATTACATATTATAAAATAGTCATATGTTCAAAAATTTAGATATCATTATTATTTATAAAATTGTTGGCCTAGATGTTTATATAATTCTTTAATCTATCCTTATAACCGTCATGGTTCACGAATTACTGAATTCCACGCGCAAACCTCCCTCCACTTTACTTTATTCAATAAATACAACCTTTTGTTGTTAACTTTAAAACTTTCCCTCATCAAATAACACCCAAGTGTTTTCGGGCCTTATTTGATGTTGTTCTCTAGTACTACCCCGTTAGAACAATTTGAGAGGTTTGGTGAGGGCAAGAAAAGGAAAATCTTTTGTTTCCAATTCTTAAGTTTTTTAAATTTAAATTAATTAGACCTTTTTTGTTTTTTGTGTAGTACACTAGCTCAATTCTAGACTCTTTTTTGGGATCGTTCCCTTTGGAGTTAAATTTGTAGTGATCCGTGAATAACTCACCTGCTGACTTAATTACACTAGAGCACTGAATGGTTTTAGGATTATTTTGATTGGATTTGTAAATTATATATTCAAAATTTTCTATTGAAAACACAAAACGATTTATTGATTAAACATAAATGCATTAACTTTGAAACAACAAATTATTATTTTCAAAAACACAATGAAATTTATTAATATTTAGCTTATATTTACGTATATTGAAAAGTAGCAAAGTGATGAATTAATTTATTAATTAAAATTTGTATAATAATGATTCTATTATTTACATACAACGATTTGCCATTGTGAGTAATGAAATTTACTAAACGAGTTTACTTTATTCAATTTCCCCAGAATCTACTTGAATTTATTTATTTATTTCAATTTAATTTATTTATTATTTTTCAAAAAAGGGATTTCTTTAAAATTATAAGTAACAATGATTGTTTGCCACTTACAGAACACAAGAAGTTCGACGCGTAATACTTTCTGTTGGTTTCCAGCAATTTAAAGTTGTTCTCCTTGGTCCCCAGAATGGTTTCTTTGGTTTACAGTTGTCTTCTCCTGGACTTAATTAGTTGTCCTCTCCTGGTTTATTGTAGTATCTTTTGGCAAGATGGCCGTTTATATGGATATTCTTCTCCCGAAATTATGACGACCCGACTTAGCTTTAGGCCGGAGCTAGTACGTAACGCACACCGTAACTGATCACCCTTCGACTTTCTCTAAGTACCCTCGGAGCTCGGTCAGCTGTTTACTCGTTGGCGCTTCGTGCTAAACTAAAGTTAGAGGGGATGCAAGCTGCTTTCCTCGACTTGTTACTTGTCAAACGAGCATCTTCCTCTAGGTGACAAGAAATTCTGATTTCTTGCTTTAGAAATATATTTTTTGGTTTTAATATATTCCCTGATTTATTTGATGAATTTTAGTGCCTTTATTTCCTGTCGATTAGGCCTAATTTAATTATTATCTTCATTTATTGAATTACAGTATGCGCTCTGTTTTGTTTTACGTAGTACCTCCGATGACATAACTTCCTTCTCGGTGCTTCTGTCTTCAGTTCATGTCCGTGCTTGTCGATTTGCAATTTTGGCTTTGATTTCATCCAAACTCTATAACTTCTTTTTGCGTGGTCGGATTTTGATTTTATTGACTTCTATGGATTGGTTGACGTTTTCTGGTTTCTCTGGAATTCGAATGGCGTTTCTACTCCTCTTCATTCTTGATTTATAGACTTCGTTAGTTTTCTTTAAATTTTGAAATTTATTTCCCGTAAATTTGAAATTTTCCATTTTTTCTTGCTTGTATCTTCTTCGGTTGGTCTTGAAACGCGCTGATCTGGTGTTGGATTTTTAATAGCTTGTTTGGTTGTTTAGTTATTCAGCTTTTTGTTACTCTAATTGCCTTTGTTTGGTTTTCAGCGTTTCATTCCCCTCCTTTAAAGCTCTTTTCATATCTCACATGGCATTACAATTTATTACACATATAATTATATATATCCTATTTTATCAATATTTCCCTTTTATTTTTCTCCCTTGTATTTATTTTGAATTAATAAAGTTTTTTATTAATTTATTTTATTTTTACAAAACTACTTATTTATTTATTTTGAACTTTGGCTTGACTATGCCCTATTATTGACTCTATTAAATGCTATTTTTTATGATTTAATTACATTTGAACTTTATGAGTTATTGGCCTTTTTATGCCCAAGACTGACTTTACACTTTATTTTTTAGCTATTAAACTTTATAACTTTATATGTTTTATTACTTTATTTTCTTAACCCTTTTTAACTCTACAAATGACTCTACTTTGTTTTTCGATTTTATACAAATTCTGCCAAATCAATTTGTTTACGCTTACATTTTTGTCTATAACTTTTTAACAAATTATCATAACAAAATTATTTTTATTACTCCTTGCTTATTTAACTCTCCTTTCAACATAAATCTAATAATAACAACTTTTTTCAATAATATTACAAACCCCTATCTTTCCATTGTTAACTCATTCCAACCAAATTTAGACAAGACTGGACAAGTCTATTCCTGTCCGTTCCTGCAAGGTTTTGGCTCGATTTTGTCGCTAAAGCATACGTCATCGTCTGCACGTATTCAACTAACACAATTTTAGTTAATTCTTCAAAATTATTAATAAAGACTATTTTCACATTGGAAACTCCTTTTTTATCTTAATTTTGGGCTTTTACGACACCCTTTGGCTTTAATCTTTTGTTATAATGACTTTGAATTTATTTTAATTAATGTAATTAATTAACCCCAATTGAATCGGTCGATTGGCCGTTTCAACCTCCTTAATGAAAAGTAACTAATTTGATGTAGATTGGGGATAGGAAATGATTGCAAATATGCACTGCTCTATAGCAAGTTGAGTATTAATAGGTATCACGATAAAGGAAAGTGACTCGCGTCTCACAGGAGTCTGCGTCCATCTCGATAGCTGCATCGCATTATTAGTTCCTATGTACTTCTTCCTATTCAATTGAAGATGTAGCATGCCGTGTCCTTTTGCAGCAAGTGTGTACTCGGCCTTACTTCTGAAGAAACCCAAAATACCTTTGCTAATCCCACTCAAGATTGGGATATTAGAACCACGGGGGTAAAAATCAATTGGTTTACTACATTACACCAACTCATTTGGGTCTTAGAATTGTAATGCCAATAAATTCTTAATAAATGCCAATAAAACATTTTATTAGTTCAATGACTGATTACAAAATACCATTCTCATCAAAATGCTTCTCTCATGGTGTGACCAATTAGTTAATATAACAAACAAATTTTAATGAAAGTTATAATAAAACTTATGTAAAAACTGATTTGAAAGAAGTCATCTTACATCTTTAAAGAAATGCAATACAAAATAATTACTTGAAAGGCTTCATCTGATGGAGCAAATATTGTAAATGGACCTTCAGTCGATAGTTCCAGAGTAAGACCAGAATCTTCTAAATATTTAACAAATTTATGTGCTCCGAGATCTCTTGCAGTCTCAACCACATTCTTGAGAGGTTTTACTAAAAGTAAAAGAAGAATGCAAAATATTATTAAGGTTTAAATTTTAAACAAATGTCTATTTTATTTTGTACAATTTAAGAAAGGAATTTCGCATTACTCTTTCCAAAATTGTGGAAAATGAAAAACTTCTTAGTCTATTTCTAATCCAGAAAATTGCATTTTAATCAAATCAATATGATAAGTCATAATGAAGCAAAGGTCTACAATCATAAACCTTACACTTTATATTACATAATTTAATGATGTGATGATGCTAGTATAGCAAGGTACATTGTTACAATCTTTATTTAAAAAATGTAGTAGAATATGTTCACATTAATTATATTAATTCTTTTTCTTTGATTTTAAATGAAAAACCTTTCTCAGAGCAGTTGCGCTGTTTGTGTTTAAGTGGGTTTATTTTCACATACACAGTAACTTATTCTTGAAAATTACCTCTGCGTTCATGAAGTCAGGAATGTTGTGAACCCGTAAATGTTACACAATATAAATCAAGTTTCTTTCAAATTAGTTGAGCAAGAACTTGACAGCTGATTCTCCAGTAACTACTATAGGAAAAAAATGACAGTTTATGTTCCAAAAATAATACTTTTTAAATGCATTAAAACCTTTAGCAATTCGTTATAAATGTGATATAAGTTCTGTACATTCATAATTTAAAGTTTTTAAAACCCTGATTTCACGGCATAACATGAAAAACTAAACTAACCTAGAAAGTATATTGAACCTACTTGAAATTCTAGAAAAGTGTAAGTTAACATTTAATCAATTTTTCAAATCAAAATACAATTTATTTTTATTTTTCGATGACAAGATCTTCAATCACAGTACCAAAAGCAGTATTTTGCAAAAGAATATTTCTTAGCTGATTTGTATCTGTAAAAATACCAATATATATTGCCTACCCCAGTTGGTTAATTCTTGTTTATGACAATTACTTCTTCATCCATACTAGACATATCATCGTAGCTTTCATCAATCTTTTGATTGAAGAAACTTCCACCTATTGTTCCAGTACAAGTCCATCGAGCCTTCTGTTTATATATATATATATTACAACGGACAAAACTCGTTGTAGGTCTTGAGTTTAAATTTGCAATTAATTTTGTAAATTTGAATAATATGGACTTGCCGGGAGTTAAAGCCAAATGTAGGTCACGAGATCAGCATGTATACGCGGGCGGTCTGTTATCGGGTAGAATTAAACTTTTGGACCCTGCCTGTCTGAAAAGGATTGGGAACTTATAAAAATTACTTAAAAGATTCCTACGGGAAGCCAAAATCCAAGATTTGAATAAAAAATAAAAATCTTCGGGAAATGCATTACGCTAACCGCGGGTGTATTTACTGCAAGATTAGATATTAAAAAATCATAAAGTTACGTAAGATACGAGCTTTCAAAGAATGAGAAAATTTTCAAAATTCCTCTAATTTAAAAAAGAAAAGGTGTTTTAGGCTTTTCTTAAAAAGGCCTAAAATAAAGGTGAAATAAGTTTTAGCGAAATTTTGTCATATAAAAAAGTTAATGGTAATTTATAAAGTTTAAAGGATAAAAAAGTAGGTTAAAAATAAAGTTTTTTAAATTCTAACTAAAACAAGTTTTAGTATTGATAAAGGTAATTTATAATGTAAAAGAAAAACTAGAAAATTGATAAAAGGAAAAAGGTGATAGAATTTGCACCTTTACAGCTAATTAAAAATTTAAACTCAAACTTTTAACAATTCAAAATAGTAAATAGTATGCAAATGAAGTAGTTATGTAAAAATAATCCAGTATTTGAAATATGTTTCGGGAGTAAAGTAAAACCCTAGTTTGTGAAAAATCGTTGAAGTCCCTAACCTCATAGCAAGACAACCAGAAGCAGAAATGAGATGAAAATCCGGCTAGTAAATGAAAACCAACGGACAAGAAAAGTGGAAAAAGAAAAACCGAAAGAAGTGTAAAATTAAGACTTTTCCGGGAAAAATCGCCGCGGAAAAACGCGCGCGGGTCGTGTACGCGAACCAGGAGTCGTACGAACGTCACTCGAGTTCGGGTGGAAAGGTAACAACGAGCTGAGGAAAATGAGGTCAGTTTCAGGAAAATCGGATAAACCCTGGAGGAGTTATATGGAAAAAGGATTTCCATAGCACAAAACTGAGGGAAGTCAGATAAGAACGCAAGACGGTAGAGGGGAGGTCCAAAGACAAGACTGATGGAAGGAGAACAGGGTGACCAGTTTACGAAAAGGGGCGTACTCAAAGAAACAATAGAAACTTAATTAAAACAAAGGCTAAATCATGTTACAAAATTATGAAAAAATTATAATAAAATTCAGGATGAAAAGTTACGTAGACTAGTAGTTTGAAATTGGCGAAAAAATGGATTTTAAAGCATTATTGAAATACAGTGGTAGAAAGCTTAGGTTGGCAATGAAATAGTGCCGAAAAACCTTATATAAACGATTGCTCGGGGAAACTCGGGGGCCTTATTACTTTTTCGATGTAACATCACGCATAGAGGATTATTATTTTGTCGATGTAAAGTAACGCATCGCGAGAAGGCATAATATTTTTACGATGTAAGTTAACGCATCGCGCGCAGATACTTGTTTTTTATAAAATACTTTAGCGTGCTAGAAGCTGAGTATTTTCTTCGTTAAACATTAAATTTTTATAACAAGTAAGGAGATACGTCATTGCGGTTATCATCTGGGATGCAGCAATAGACACCGCATTAACTCTACAAGAACTTCAGTGGCAACTTAGTCTATACAAGTTGGCCTAACTTGGGATTTTCTGGAAGAAAACATAGCCTACAGGACAGCTGATACATGGAGTGATTCGTATAGCTTCCAGACAGGACTCCAGGACACCACCAGGCAGCCACCAGGACATGCAACTGTAGCTACGAGGGAATAGACGAACCGGGATAGCAGACACGGCATCACCACATCCATCTTTAAGAAGCCATCCATCATACATCCAGACAACCCTACAGGACTCCACCTTCACCCACAAGACAACTCTGTCAGCACGCAGAACATCTGTAGCTTGTCATCACTAGACAGCGTTCGCGGATTTAACCACAAACGTCGCGACGCCTGGACAAGTGTGAAAAGGTCGGTAGAAGCGTAAAATACGTTAGTCCCCATTAAATTGCCTGAAGTAAATTCAAATAAATTTATTTTAAATACTGGGTTACTTAGGTTGTTAGATTAAGAAATATTTGTAATTAATTAAAGAAGTAAATTCATTTTATCGTAAATTCAAATTTTCATTAAAGTATAAATTAAATTCAATTGAGTAGTAAAGTATTAAAATAAACTATAATAAATTAAGAGATTAGTTCTGCCTTATAGTTTTAAAAAGTTATCATTTTATTTGAGAAGAAAGTTATTATTTGGTTTTATTTGAAAAATATTAAATACAAGAATTTTGTTTTATGTTTAAAATTAGAAAAAGGAAATTATTAAAATTTTATTTTGTTTTATAAAAGGTTATTATTTACAAAAACACCTAATATTCAAATATCCCAATAGTTTATGAATTTTAGATTAAGAATTGATAAAGTGAAATTTCATAAAATAATTGCAAGCACAAATAAGCAATTTACAAGGTTAGTTCCAGTGTACTCACTCTTCAGAGGTTTACAAAAAGTAAAATTATTAACTTGTGTTCTTACTGAGCTAAAATTAAAAATAAATTACTGGAAGTATAAAGTAAAGTTTTTTGTCAGAATAGTCAGTGAACTGAATATTCGACACATAGTTATTTCACCTAGGCCAAACAAAGTGAGATTGCCTATAAGACTTCCAGTAGGTGGAAATAACTTATTCTCCAACGAAGAATTCACAATTATTCAAAACTAAGGTTATTCATTGTAGAATTGGCGCTGCCAGCGTGAAAAACGACGCGTTGCAGTTGTGGCCAAAACAAATTATTCTACAACTTAATTCCTCTAGAAAAGAATATTCGTTGTAATATATATATATATATATATATATTTACCAACAAAATTTGTGTATATAGTGTTCACATTTCCAAAGTTTGTTCTTTTTTCTTTTCTGTTAGAGTTGCGTTTAACATTTTAATTATTAAAAAATGTCTATACAAATTTTGAAAGGTGCTGACTGGAGATGCAGATTATTTATATGTTTTTGCATCACACCATAATAACAATGAATGGAGTGTTTGATTTCATTAATATTGTTTTACATCAGTCTAAGACATTAATAAGTAATTCATCAGTCTAAGATTCTCATTGAGTTTCAGTCCCTCCAAAGAGTTGTTTCACTTCCATTGCAGTTCAGATACATAATGTTTTTAAACAGTTTGATAAAACAGTATTCAAATTAAAAATATCTTCCAGCAAAAAAGTTGAGGTTCAAGTTTAATATTATTTTTATCTAGGGTAATTTTTAAAATTTTACAAAAATTTTCTGGGTTCCAATGACATGTTTGATAATACATTTTGTGTTAATAAGTAAGGTGGTCTGCATACCTCCTGTACATCCTTGGGCCCCAGGAATCTGCTTAAAGCCTTCACAGCATTCATATCTAATTAACCTGAAAAACAAAGCTTGAGTTTGTTTTCATTAATCACTAAGTTTTATTATAGCTATCATAATGTGGCAACCAGTAAATAAATTGAGTGCTTATTTAGTTTAAAGTTGTACTGCAAATATTAAATTTTTCATGTAGTAATTAAAATATTACTAAACTGAGGTAGGCCCTATAAATAATTTATCAAATATTTTATTCAGATTGTGAAATTATGTGTACTATTTTTTAAGACATGCATGTACTTAAAAAGCAATAGAATGTTAAATCTCAATTATTATTAAAGTTGTTGTAATGAATTGAATTAAAATCTTAGTAAAATGAAAAATTATTTAAGCACAATTCAAATTTTAAATAAATATTGAGTTTGAGTTGTTTCATATATATTTGATGACACACTGAATCTGAAAACTATATGTTCATTAACTCAAATGCAATGTTTCAACGACAAAGTCGCCATCTTCAGTGATGCATGAGCTATAACAATCAAATTATAACTCAAGTTATAGTTGTGAGATTCTGTGTTCAACATTTACTCTATCAATAATTCAAGCTGATCTGTTTATTATATTGCCACAGTTTAAGTAGATACACATTTGGATTACTGTAGAAAAAGTATTTTGAGAGAAACTGACCATAATTTATAACTTGAACCTATGCTAATGTATCTCTGGGTGGAGCTAATCTAAAACAAAAATTAAAAACAGAACTAACTGCTGAAGGCAATCCAGTTAAAAGTATTTACTAACAGTTAATTAATTTTTAGCAAATACTACTTACGGCTTCTCACCACAAATATCCCGACCGTTCCAATATTTACACTCAGTCCAAATTCTATGTTTGGTACCTTGAAGTTCTTCCACGACACAAACATTGGGTCTGGAAAATAGTAAAATTTTACATATATGAGAATTTTACTTACTTACACATTTTCATTTGCTAGTACGCCTCGTACGGTTTTATTTAAAACCAGAAAAACCATGTCTAAAATAATATATTAAGATATGTGAGTTTAATTATATCAATATAATTTGTT
The DNA here is from genome assembly GCA_018207615.1 of Philaenus spumarius. Classification (NCBI taxonomy): domain Eukaryota; kingdom Metazoa; phylum Arthropoda; class Insecta; order Hemiptera; family Aphrophoridae; genus Philaenus; species Philaenus spumarius. The sequence continues at coordinate 20,947 of JAGFPH010000050.1, forward strand.
CAAACAGATATTTTTAGTTTTAAAAACTACAATTTTTATATTACATCAAACTTTTTGTCATTTTAAACAGAATGCATTAAATGTTAAATACATCATTCTAAAGACTGTGTGTTCTGCTCCATCTTCACCATATTTTATCTGACTGTAGTAAGAATAAAATCAATTGTAAACACTTTTTCGGTTGGTGTAATATTTCAACTACCCAGCACGCAGAGTGTAAATTAACTGCATCTATTAACGGTTTTGTCATCCTGAGAAATCAAACATTACACTTACAATATTGTACATACTATGGTTACACCACACACATTCAAAGATTTACTTACACTCTCATCTTCAATTAAGATTTTAGTGCAGTAAAAAAGTTTCAATATTGAAAGGTGTTTTTTGTATGTGAAAAACGTTAGCGTTTATTTTGTTGTTTTACTTAGGTTTATTCATGTTTGTTACTATCTTTATACTTTAATTCCAACGTTTATTATTGATAATCAGTATTAAGTTTTTTTGCAAAGTTTGAATCTTTAGGAATAGTAGTTAATTTTAGTAGGATAGTAAGTAGTATTTAGCAGTCTTACTTGGCTGTAGTTAATAGCTTTAATAAGGTTTAAGTTTTTATTTCTCCTGCTTTATAGGGTGATTTTTTGAAAACTTACCCGTTCTATTATTTACAAAACGGAAAGACATCCAAAATCTGATCTCAGTACAACAGTTATTCACCGCCATGGGACCTTAGAAAACTTATTTTTACAAAATCTCAAAACTCCCAATTTTTTTATTTTTTCAAGGTTTTAAAATGGCTTCACTTTAATGTATATCACAAGATGTATGGGTCCAATACAAATTTTGAACTTGCTGGAAGCACTGGGAACCAAAAGACAGATTGCTAGCACTACAAAACCTCTTCAGATCTCTTACAAAAGGATGAAAGATGTTCTCCTTTACTGTGTAACATTCCTGGTTTACAGTAACGACATTACAGTTATCATCTTCAATGAAATACGGACCAAGTATGCCTCTCTCTGATACAGCGTACCATACTGATTGTGCTCACTATATTGTGATCGTCATAACTTTGAAATCTAAGAAAACGTATTTGCTTGTTGGTTAAACTGTTTTAGGTAAACACCATTTTCTTCTGAAATCAATACATTTTGTAGGAACCCATGGTTTTCATGGTTCATTACTAACATTGAGGCGCAATAAACACTCTGTCTTTTTTGTCCTTTATTTTTAACGGTTGACCAGTTTGCATTCTATTCGGGATTCCACCAAGGTTTTTAAACAGTCTTCTCAAAGACGTATAACTGTTTATGCATTTTCAAAGATTTCTGGTGGAGGCTTCTTTTCAGAGACTGCAGGACTTGCTGAAGAAGTCTACCATGGTTTTCATTCGTAGTGACCATTTTTGGATGGCGTAGGTACGTCGAATCAAAACCAACACGACGGAACATTTCAACAACACTAATTTTTACGGCATTACTTGGCGGCTGTATGTGAAATGTTCTTGAAACTCTACAGCAGTTCATATCAAACCAGGAACACCGGAACGACCTGCTCCGTATAAGCGAAAATAGTGTTCTACGATAAAACCTTTTTCTGGATTGGTAAGAACCATTAGAGCGTTAACTAACCTCAAACAAGAAAGTATTAATAAGTAAAGTGGCCTGGCAACAATCAATAATATAATAAGCTGTTCTAAAAACCAACTACAACTGCTTTAATTAAAGTGGCATTAATACATACCGTATTTTGTATTCTATTACAAAATAATTAAAATGTGGTCAGTTTGTTGAAAGAAAATGCATATATTGAATAAAGAATAAACCGGATAAATGCAATTTTGACTCTCACTTCTAAGGGTACGGTCAAACATCTCGAAATTTATAAAACTATTGATAGTAGACAAAAACTTAAATGTCTAGTTTAATCGTAAAACATTTAATTTGCATAAATGAATGCACTTCTGCAAAAGTTTGGTAATAATTCCTCAACACCGGATACGAGCCCTAACCACATTTTAAAATTGAAACCACACGGCCATATTTGTAATCCTGCTACTGTTGTATGTTGTGCTGGTCACTGTTGGTCTAGATTGAAGGAACTCGCCCCATTGATTGGGTTAAGCATCATGACCTCTGCTAATCATCACAATTAAATGGAATCTGTTCTGTTGCTAAATATTTGTAAACTGTGTCACCGGATCGAAATGCTCTGTTACGAAGCTTTATGATTTTATTCAGATCGTGTTAATAGTTCACTGAAACAGACGTTATGATTGAATTATAAAAGTCCTCAGGTGTTAGTATTTCAAAAGCTTGGAAGATTTGTCTATTTATAAATTATTCTTGTTGGTTTTCTTTTTATCTATTTTTCTATTTGTATTAGTATTATAAAGCCTGAAGTCGCTTTTAAGATAATTCGGGATAATTTAAGATAACAGATAATTCGGGACAGAACAGCACCTCTGGCCCATTAAAACGGAATATTGATTAACTACCTTGATATTATGATACTTTGATAGAATTCCTAGATGACACTATAAAACTAATGAATTTTACGTAATTCTTATTGTAAAAGATAACATATGATGTTTTGATTAAAAATCACAAAAAGCTAACATAATTTTTAAATAAATAATAAATCTTGAGTAAAATAATAAACCTTAATTGTTTAACCCTGTATTTTCACTTTGCAAAACCTTTATTTTATATCACGAAGTCAGAGTATATAAAACGAATTTTCGTTGGCTGTAACCTCAATAAAACAAATTTTACGAACCAAACAGTGAACTAACTTGGATTTGCTCTAGACTCTCCTGATTTTTATAATTTAGCTTTAGCATAAATGACGAACCTCAATAACATGACTTGCGTTGGCAGCTTAACCTCAATTATGCAAAACTCACTGTCACGAATTCTTATAACGTTTTGAGATTTTTGCTATCGAGGTTCTAACATCGAAATCATAATTTATACAAACATTTTTTGTCCACCTTTTAAAGTTCTGAACTGTAATAGGAACAGCTCAAAATAGAATTACAGTATGCAGATTTTGTTTACTGTAATTTTTTCCTTTCCTTGTTTTCACAGGTCATCTATTTCTGAAAATGAAAAGTACTATGATTTGAATTCCATTAAATAGGCCACGGATTAGTGAAAATTTAATTTATGAATACAGCAAATATTTTTGTCTGTATTTCTTATACTATATATCTCCTCATATTTCGAGCGAAATTGTCATCAGAACAATACAATTGCAGTAGTTACAATGTCCTATATAGAAAACACATTTCACTTCACGCAAAGATCGAAAATAGTAGTTCTAACCATTACCGATTAGGTAAACATAGTAACATTATAATTATTGTGTTTTTGTTAGTTAATAGTAAATCATTTTATTGCTTGCGTCATTCCACAAAGAACTGCACATTTCTTTTAATGGTCTTCTTTTCTCCGAGTTATTATTTAGTGTGCCCTCATGTTTCCCTTAAGGGGGGCGCTTCCCTGTCCGCCATATTGAATCTGATTCCCATAAGAGCAATGCTACAGAATAAGTCATTTTTTTCTGTTAATTCGTGGAATAAATTTAAAAATTTGGTTTCATTTTGAAGTACTGTCATATGCGGATGTTGATTGCTAAATAAATTTTCAAAAACCGTTTATTGTTTTCATAAACGTATGATATAAATAGTAAAAAATAGTAAACTTTATTAATTTTTTACTCAGTTGCAAAAAGAGATATTGCAAAAAAAACCTTAGCAATACACACCTACAATCTATTTTACTTTAAGAAAAAAAATACAGCTTTCGTTTTTTGACAAAAACAACACAAAAATACGCTTAAGAGTGAAGGTATGTTTTGGTTATTTAACATTGAAATTGGTACCCAACTTCGCCGTTTTGAATGTAGAGAGCCGAGCCTTAACTCGAATAGGTATCGATTTTCGTTACCTTTGCATGTTTTACCTTTTATTAGATGATGGTTTTAGAAGCATTATAAAAATATCCACTATTTCAAGAAAATATGTTAGCAAATCAAATATATTTTTAAATGGATAGCAAAATTGGATGTTGACGTTATTTAACATTACATTTACAAAACGCTGCAACTCTTAAAAAATACAAAGGAGGAAATCGTTAAATTTTATATTACTTTCTTAACTGCATTTGTTAATAGAAGTGTTTATATTAAGAAGATGTCAAAGTGTTAAACAATGTTACAACAAATAGCAGAACTGATTGAAGGGTTTGGACATGAATGTGTTAAATGTGGTTAAATGCATTAACACATTCTAGTGTGTGGGTTGACAGTACAGAATCTACTATATGCTTCGCAACACAACTGACAAACTCACACTCAGGGTTTAAACAATATAGTTTAAGAAATAGGATAACATGTATGGCTTAAGTATGTACACAAAATCGTAAATAGTTAACTTTGTTTGCTGTATTTTTCGTGTGCCAAAATATTTATTAAAATCATAATGACTTGGTTAAAATTAATGTAAATTCAACTTAAAACTGACTAATATTAATTCTGAATTGTGATGATTTCTTATTTTGTATAAACATAATTTTTAAGGTCTACCAATGAAAAACGAAGCCCTTATAGGCTCACTAATTCGTATGTCACAGTCAAATTTCTCAGGAACGGATTAAGGTATCATAATTAAATTCTACTTAGTTAAAATTTATAAAATGTTCTAAACATTTTGGGGCTCAAAGTTTGGTACCCACTAAAAATAATATTTTATTTGTGTTGTCTTGTGGGTTATTGTTTCAAATGGCTTTGTTTGAGGAGAATTTTTTATATAAAGTTTTCAATATTATTATCAAAAATGTTGCTAAAAACCTCCTTGCACTATTTTCGAAAGTTCTGCTGCCAACCTATTGGAGAAAAATCATGTCTGTACCTCACGGGAAAACTAGGTGACTGGATTCAAACGTTTGTGAAAAATTATGAAAAATATCTTTTCCGTGATGAAAATAGCACTTCTCTGTATTATTACCGTACAGTAGGCCCTACACTCCGTAGGTTTTTGTTTTATTTTTTGTAATTTATTGAATTCTGTAGTCACTAACCGACTTATAAGTTAATTATTATGTTAGAAAATTCACTTACTTAACATGAAATATATTACGTTCCAGATCATTTTTTTAGAATTTCTTTTTTCTTTTCTTGTTAAAAAATGTCTGAATACATTTTTTAATTGTATTAAATACACCCAGTTTAACAAATTGTTTTATTTAGGTAAAAGCAAACAAAAGGTTTACTGTATAATATATAAAGGTTTACAAACTATAAATCTAAATTTGTGAAGTATATTCTTAAGTAGCATAAAAACCATTTTGCAGTTCGATTACTTAAGTCAATGTAATGAAATGGAATAACTACCCTTTAAATTCAATCAAGCAATAGCGAAGCATTGCAGGATCCACTAGTAGTTGAATAAAATTAACCAGATGGTAGTCTCTGGAATGGTGAAATGCAATAACTATACAACCACGTCTGTGGAGGAGTTTCCATGAGTGCACTGCCCACCCACCCTGAAGATGAAGGCCACTGTAATTACCGATAACTCCTTGTCTCCCGGCTACTCTTTCACGGTGTTGAAGTGTAATTTATGCAGCATGATCACCTACTGGTGGCGGAGTACCATGTTAGATGTGGAGAAATAACAGTCCTGGTGAAGATAAAATTATAGGTCGTAAAGTGTATGCAGTTTTATGTTTAGCTATTTGATAAAACATGCTCATATGGTACGGTCTTATTTTATGTTTTTATCGATTTTATTATTATTATGTTCTCTTTACAAACATCTGATGTAGCCTATGCTTAGGGTTTTTAAATATTTATAAACTTTACAAATTGGTAATCTAGAGCAACAGGATATTTATGTTTATAAATAACTATTTTATTACTGTCACTTACCGTCAGCAATCCTTTTAAGTGTCATCAACTTAAATTCTATACATTAGACGACACTTTTCGTAATTGACAGTAGCAAACAGTTTTTTATACTTTGCACAAGGGAAGAAGCTTGATCTTTTTTTCACTGCAGGATAAGCCAAAAAGATGATCCCTCTTCCATACAAAATCAATCCAAAATCCATCCAAAAATAAAATAATTATTTTTGAAACTTTGCTATTTTGTACACAATTTAGTAACTCTATTTACAGTTTACAACCTTTTCAGGATTTCCATTTTTGTCGGTAAAAAACCCTTTTAATTGCATATCTTTTATGAAAAGGCACGGAGGTATGAGAGACAATAATTTGTTTGCCTTTAGAAGTACGATCAACCCTTTTGAAGGTTAGAAGGCTTGATCTTTTTTGACTGTAGGATAACCCAAAGATTAATTCCTCCTCCATAAAAAAAATAAAACAAGTCAAATGCAATTTAAATATTTATAGTTTAAAGAATCTATATCCTTATATATAATTCTGTAAGCGAAATTTTTGATTCAAAATTGTGGGAATTTGGTAAATCGGAAGATGATGGGAGGGGTATCAAATTAAAGGTATCGATTCAAGGAACGAGCGAAAAATATAAGTTTTTTCTAAAATTAATAACTAAGGGGTTTTTGAGGTCCCCGAAAAACGAAAAATCCCCATAAGAAATACATGAGAATTTAAAAACATCTGGTTTGCTTACATTAAAACATTTGGTATTAAATAAATAAATTAAAAACCTAAAACAGCTGTTCTGCAGTTTACTTTAAAACATTTGGTATTAAATAAATAAATTAAAAACATAAAACAGCTGTTCTGTAAAATAATATGACAGTTAATGTAAATTATATTTGTATGGCCTAAAATGATAAATAAACACATGTATTTACATTTATTACCATAGCAACCAATTGAATAAAATAACAGATAATATAGCTGTTTGTTCCAATATTTCCATTAACAGCTGATTTAAAAATTTGAAGCAATTATTTTTGTATTTCTAGCTTGCTGTAGACCTGAGCCTTGCTGGTTATTTTGAACATTATTATAACTGCTGTTATCAAATGTAAGAAATAATTTGATGTGAACATTTATCACTATTTATCATCTTAGTTTTGAGGTTATTATTAATCGTACAACTTTATTATAAATAAAACATAACATTTGTTTTTAGAAGGTTACATTGGGGGTTGGCGTGCGGAGCACGCACGGGTCTCCCCTAGTAATATATAAAAGCCAAATACCACTCACTCACTCACTGGCTCACACGAAATCTCAAAAACTACTGCACGGATTGGAACGAAATTTGGTATGTAGCTTCCTCTAGGGCCATAGGTGTTCACTAAGAAAGATTTCAAAAAATTCGAAATCTTAGGGGGGTTGGGGGAGGGGTCAAAGTTACTAAAAAAAAACACCGAATGGATTGGAATGAAATTTGGTAGGTAGCTTCCTCTAGGTGCATGCTAAGAAAGGTTTTCAAAAAATTCGAAATTTTAGAGGGGGTTTGGGGGTGTCAAAGTTACTTAAAATCCCCACAAGAAATACATAGTGTAATATATTTATTGATATATATTTTTTTGTTAATATACATTTAACTTTGATTTGACTACCCGTGCAAAGCCGGATCGGGCAGCTAGTAAAGATATATATTTTTTAAACTAACTTATCCAGTAGAAATACAAAATAAAATGATTATTTTTGAATAGTTTGCTATTTTGTACATAATTTAGTAGTTATATTTATAGTTGATAACTCTATCAGGGTTTCCATTTTTATCGGTAAAAATATGTTTTAATTGTATACTTTTCATGAAATGGCATAAAAGTATTGCATCGAGATATGAGAGACAATGATTTGATTTAGAAGTACGATCAATTATATAGTTTATTAATTCCTATATAATAAAATTAAAATCAAGGATTAAATCAAAATCGCCCAAGAAATACGGTTGTAATTTCCGTAAGGTTTTTCATAAACACCTAAGCTATAATTTGCTATTATTAAAAATGGTAAAATAACCAAAATAAAAATTGAGTATAATTAGTAAGAATGTAAGTTTAGTGTTATGTACAAACGATATTCTAGTCGCGCTCCAGCGCGCATCGTTTTATTAATGCAATAGTGTACCCCCCCCCCCCCCCCCCCAGCCATTTAAAGTGTAGTATCGCATACTCCTAGTAAGTACCGAGTGATAAATACACTCAAATATCTCTAGAGGTGCACGAGACCAAGACGAGATTTGCGTTGGTATAGTCTCGGTATAACTCTGTATCGTGGGAATACTTGAAACTAGCCTAAATTAGCTGCTTTTATTTCATATTTTCAAAATATGTTAATGTATTAGGTCCCATTCTTTTATTGTATGACAAATAAATCAAAACTTTCATAAATTAAATGCACATTTATTAGGCCTACATTTTATTACGCAAATAAAAAATACGTTCACATTAATTTGTTAGAGTTTATATTTATATCCAAAACTAAGGGATTTAAAAAATATGTATAATTTTAATTACTGAAGTAACATACAATTAATTAATTAAAGATAAATTTGTTTGTAAAAAGTTAAGTTAAAGTCAGCATAAAGTCGAAAATGTGCGATAAATTTTTAAACACGCGTGTATACATTGCAATTATCACGTCAGATCACAAAAGTCAGTTATCATTAAGTTATAAAATAACAAAATAAAACATTTTACAGAAATGTAAGCTTACTTCCATTACAGTTTTCTGCCATGACACGTGACTTGCTTTAATTACAGTGATTCGTCGTCCAGTAACTAACACGCAGCAAATTAATAATTATTACTCACATAAATGTCTACGCAACCACTGGTGAAATATGTAAGCAGTAATAACCAGATAATGAGAACGATATTCAAACCATTCTCCCAAGAACCGAAATAAACACCATACTAGAAAAACAGATGTAAAAGGAGTTGCACGTAGTGAGTCACGCGAGAGCAAAAAATTGCTGACTTATTTGTTTATCACAATTGTGATGTATTTCTTATGATTTAGAAATAATTCGACCACGCAGCTGAACCGCTGACGTGAGTTGAGCGAATTTCCAAAATTAAATTTATATATGTTTTTGGATTTCAAACAACTATTTGGGAAATTGATCTACTCACGAAGGTGCTGCCAGCATGTACCAAATATATTGCCATCGGTCACTACGGTAAAAGCAGTGGATTTAATTCTGGTACTTTTACGGTATTTTACGTTTTGATTGTTTTTGGAGGAACCAGATGGGCTATAAGATCGAGTAAAAAAAATGTGCAGAATTATTTCGTATGTCTATTTTTTTTTAAAGAAAACTCGAAAAAATTAATTCTAGTACGAAAAATCTCAAAAAAAATTTACTGCCGGTCACAAATTCGATCTACTTCCGGTCAATTTTTTTGGCTAACGAACTCGTCCAAGCGACTTAGAAAACCAACCTGTGTACCAAATTTGGACCAAAATGCGTCCGTTTGAGTGCGCACACATACATACATAAATATATCCCTATATATATATATATATATATATATATATATATATATATATGATTTTTAATGACACCCCAAAACGTGTTCTGGGGAGCATGATCGGTGCTCATTTGCTACTCCCGATCTTGGGTCTTACCATAAGGGCCACTGCAATAGCTTATTTTTCCCATGGAAATTCGCTAAATAGTGTTATTTTGTAATATTCTATTTATATAAAGCTAGTAGTCGAGTTTGAAAACTATCACATTTGTTCTACGACATTTTGGAAACTGGTAAAAGCATCCTCTAATTATTTATCCTGTTACATAAATACTTGAAAATAATACACCGTAAAAATAATACTAATTACTTTTTAGACTTGTAACAGAGGCAACAATAATATAATTTTATAACAATAAACTACTGTATATTTACAAATACCGTATTAAATGCAGACGTGGTTTTAAACTCCTCCACAGACGTGGTTGTATAGTTATTGCATTTCACCATTCCAGAGACTACCATCTGGTTAATTTTATTCAACTATATCCAAATAGTGGAGTATTGGTGCAACATCTTAGGTGTGTGTGCAAAGTTTATGTTTTTCCTCCCAACCTATGCAATTTTAATCCGTTTTTTATAGATTAGTGTCATTAGATTAGTTTGCGCTAATTTCCTGTTTAATTTGGTGTCGTACCAAATTGCATAAATGGATTCAAAAAACGTTTCTAAAATTTGTAAATACTTTTTCATAATATCGACTTTATACCTACCGAGGTCTGTACAATTCTTCATAAACTTCCATTTTGGAGAATTACAAAATATTGTCAAGAGTAAAAGACTTAAAATTCTGTGTTTAAATATTGCATACAGTCGTCATTCTAGACAGTTTATACTTTAGAGTGGAAAAAACATGGACCAAGACCGGGATCCGTGCTATTGCTCTGCCAAACTTATCAGATCAGGCTACCACCCTAATCACGCCAAATATTGGTTGTTGTTATCTCATTTTTACAGTACAAAAATAGCATTATAAATAACACGACTGTAGGCTGCAAATAGAATTGATTGATTTGCATGTTGTTTCATAGAGGTATTCAGTCTGTTAACAACATCAGCTCAGCAAGTGTTAGGAACATTATGCAATTAAATTATTATTTTAGATCATAATAGCATTAAAATATTTTGTTTCTAGAGTAATTCTGGGTATTGTTGACAACTACCAAGAAATATATTTTTCCTTTTTTTTCAATATCTCTGTTATCCTTTGAGCTACAGACAATATAGAAAACCCATTGTGTCTGTTATTAAAAAAGCAAACTTTTTTGTCTCTCGTAATTTGTTTTGTAAAGTAATCAGTTTTTGAGATATTTGACATTAAAAATTATAAACGGCCGCCATTTTGAAAATATTTAAAATAATATTCTAACTTTTCGTACAGTGATAAAAGGTTACGCAACAAATAGGTATAGGCTACAAAGTTTTACCTCATTATATTTTCTACTTCTAAAAATATTAAGTATTTTGTAAAAAACACATACAGACAGACGAAAAAATAAACACCGTAGACCCATGTTTATATTGTAAAATATGTTTGTCTGGATCCCAGGATTCCCAGGAACATATCCACAAAAGGGGTCCAGAGAGTTCGGGGACACCCTGTATTAAGATTTAGTCAACATGGTTATTTACAGATTATATTCGCAATACTGTCAGCACGGGTGATTTGTTACGCTTTGTATACCCTCCTGCAATAAAACTTTAAACGTTTTTGAAATCAATGTAGTGTCTTGTAATTTATAAATGGGTAAAAAGTGAGATTTAAGTAATATACTGTAATATATTTCTAGAAGTACAAAGAAAACATTGTTTATAAAAAAAATCGCGGTAAGGTTATCATTGCCTGCTATCTTTAAAATTAAAACTAAATTAACTATATAAAAAGCTATTAGTCATAACAACTATAAACTAGGGTAGGTCAAAGATAAAACTAAAGGAAACAAAACAGAACGTACTAACAACGATACACTTTCTAGTGAAATAATAAAGTTAAACGTAAACATCTTAAATAATTAATAACACAATTTTAGCTTTATTTAAAGAAAAATAACAATAAGACTAATTCTCACAACATATGTTAAATAATTCAACGCGGTTCAACAACAAAGTGTCATCCTCAGTGATACATGAGCTACAAATTATAGTTACAATTCTTTAGAATTATTGGTATTACTCTTAAATAATTCCTTCTCACTCGTCAAGCTGAAAGTTGAATAACAAAAAGGTGGTTTTAATTATTATCGCTTTACTTAGATTTAAGCTTGTTACCTATTTAATAATCACTAAACCTGAAAAGGCGGTTCAAAACATATCTTTCGACTCGCCCTTACGGGCTTACTATTTACTTCATAGTTAAGAATTTAAAAAACCATGTATTCGCCTTTGCGTTAACATTTGCAGTTATCAAACACAATGTTCAAGGCAAAACATCTTGGTGATATTTAAAAGGGTAATATTGTCATTACGAAATGGAATGAGTCAATACATTTGTTATTCAAACCTAACAATTTAACAATGGCAGAACTGCACTTGTAAGCTCAATTATGTAACATACAGTAAGGTAGTTAAGTAATTAGAAATTATGTAAATAGCAAAGCTGCATTTTTAAGTAGACAAAACACAAAGTAAGTCTAGACGGGGAAAACTGAGTGGGGGCAAGAGTTTTTAAATAGGGAGAAAACATTAGAAAAGGGGTCTTTTGGGAAAGGTTCTTGGGCGAGACAGGTAAATTCGGGGTAGAAGCCGGCGTGGGCGCCAAGGAGAGACCAGAGAGGCTTTTTCCGTGAGGGGTGCCAGCCTATGTGGACGTAAAGAGGAGGAAGCAGACTGCACCTGAATAGAGGTGAGGGCAAAATTTTTTAAAGTAAAAAGGAAAATTGTTTTATTTAAATTCTGGGTTAGAATCAGTTTGTGTGGGTTTATATATTGGGAGAGTTGTGTATTTTAAAAAGAATTCATATTTGAGGAATAGAAATTTGAACTCAGTTTTGCCCATAGTGTAAAGTAAAAGATTTAGACGGAGGTTTACTGTGATTAGTAATCGCATAGGGCAGAATTAAATGTATTTAGTACCATCGAATACAATATATAGACTCGAATATAATGTATGATATATGTTTGTAACCCTCTCATTAAAATTAGAGCCAAGCGAGTAGCCACTTCATAATATTGTGTAAGGGTTATTTCAGTAATTGTTGGCCGTCCAATTTTATGATTTTACTTTCTCACTATACTATAGTATAGAGAAAGTATAGTGATCGCAAAAAAAATCGATGTTGAGATTTTTGTGGAAATATCCGTTTTGGGACCCCCTGAGTTCAAAAAAGTGGTTTTTACAAAATGTCTGTCTGTATGTCTGTATGTATACAAAGCTAGAGAGAAAACTATTCGATCGATTTCAACCAAATTTGCACCAGACATGTCCAGTACGCCTGTATAGATGCACGAAAAAGGGTTTTGAACAATTTTGAAAAACAACCCCCTTTTTGGCCAAAAAACCCCCAAAAAATCAGTTATTATTTTTTTATAAAAAAACGGCTCTAACGATTTTGATAAAATTTGGCTTATTTGTAGCCTTTAATGTGCCCTACCATATACAAAAACCCGCATCTTTCTAAAAATTCTCGTTTAGCTAATAATAATAATAATAACTGATTTTGGGGGGGTTTTGGCCATAAAGGGGGTTGTTTTTCAAAATGTTTCAAAACATTTTTACGTGTATCTATAAAGACCTAATTGACGTGTTTGGTGCAAATTTGTTCGAAATCGATCGAATAGTTTTCTCTCTAGCTAATAATAATAATATTTATTAGTTATTCGCCTACTTTAATAAAAGTATACAAAGCTAGAGATAAAACTATTCGATCGATTTCAACCAAATTTGCACCAGACATGTCCAGTACGCCTTTATAGATGCACGAAAAAGTATTTTGAACAATTTTGAATAACAAACTCCTTTTTGGTCAAAAAACCCCCAAAAAATCAGTTATTATTTTTTTATAAAAAAACGGCTCTAACGATTTTGATGAAATTTGGCTTACTTGTAGCCTTTAATGTGCCCTACCATATACAGAGACCCGTATCTTTCTAAAAATTCTCGTTTAGCTAATAATAATAATAATAATAACTGTTTTTTGGGGGTTTTTTGGCCATAAAGCGGGTTGTTTTAAAAAAAATTTCAAAACCATTTTACGTGCATCTATGAAGACCTAATTGACGTGTTTGGTGCAAATTTTTTCGAAATCGATCGAATAGTTTTCTCTCTAGATAATAATAATATTTATTAGTTAATCTCCAACTTTAATAAAAAAACTCTCCTACACCACCCTACAAGTCACAGTGAATCTGTTTAGTAATTTAAATGTATTTGTGAGAAAGTATGTGCCAGTTCCTGGTACCGTTTATTTTTACTTTTAACTCCTTTTTTAACCCTGCACTAAGGACTGCAGCTATAAACAAAATTAATTCAAAAGATTTTTCTAATATTTATAAGATTTAGAAGCATTTTGAACGGGCTTGAGAGAGTAATGCATTTGTTTTTACTAGACACCTCATTTTTTATTCACACCTAGCTATAAGGGTTGGTCGTTTCAAAAATGACTTAATACAATTGAAGAAAGAACACTAGTGTTGTTTCTTCAATGTTAATACACAAGTTTTAGATGATATAGTTATAAGGTTTACAATAACTTTAAACGGATTTGAGTGATTATTTTATTTACTAAACCATAAATCAAATTTGACACACAAGTAATTAAACAAAATATCCATATATGGATTAGTTCAAACATAGACCGAGGCCTGAGCGTGGACACGAGTCGTGCACAACATAACTTTACTATAATAATGATTATGAAAAAAGATGAGAGAGAGAAATACAATTTTAATATGTACCAAAATTATAAATAAAATCAGCACTAGAACAACATCACTGCAGTGCCCGAACAAAAATACCCTTACAAAGAATCAGAAGTAGAACGCGAGAAAAAAACAAAAAGATAACAAACTTATAAACATAACTTTATACATACTCCGAAGAAAGTACGGACTCACAATAATCCCTCCCTTACCTATTCCACCAACCATAAAGAAACTTGCTTTTTATAGGCCTTAACTTCATAATTTTGAAGTAGTCTCAAGTTTCTTGGAATATTAGGGAAAATTATCTATAAAATGTAATAAGAATTAGTCGTAGATACAGATGTATAAAGACTATCTGTTCTTATACACACTGCTTGAGAATGTCGTGTAAAATGCAAATGATTAGAAATGGAAAATTTAATTTGAATTTTTATGTAAAAAAGTTAAAAGAGTTTTTACAAAAAGTTGTCTGATATTAAATACGTTAAAACAGTCATACAGCTCATCAGATGGGTGTCTTTTAAATTTGGATTACTTTTAGATGGATTACTAAGGGAGTTATGATTTTTTGTTGCTCTTAAACCGCAATTTTGTTCAAAAAACGTTTTTTGTATTATTCTTAGAGGTATCAATATAGAAGTAATTTGTGTAAATTAAGGCAGTTATGGTGCCCATAGAACGTTATTTATATATATAGTTGACTGGTTTTTGAGTCCAGAGACCAGGAAACGAAAAACCAGGTAAACATTTTGCTGAAGTCGCACTAATGTTAACGACTGCTATAGGTAATTTCTTCAAAATCTAGGTAAAATTTTAAGAAAAAATGGTCACTGGTATTGGTTTATGTAACGTGTGTGTAAATAGAGTTTTGTTATAGCCTATGTGTATTGTGTGTTTCACCGGGACCGCGATAGGCGCCAACCCC
The DNA here is from genome assembly GCA_018207615.1 of Philaenus spumarius. Lineage (NCBI taxonomy): Eukaryota > Metazoa > Arthropoda > Insecta > Hemiptera > Aphrophoridae > Philaenus > Philaenus spumarius. The sequence goes on from JAGFPH010000050.1 coordinate 36,217, forward strand.
CTCTTAATAGTTGGAGCCAGTCTGCACTCTCTGTGCACCTTGACTAACTTTTATCTGTAGTAAAAGAGCAAAGAGAATGGTCAAAAGCAAACTATATAGTAACTAGAATGAAGTAACAAAATCATTACTTCTGCGTGATTCTTGCATATTTTTTAACAGATTGAATAAATTGCTAAGCGTACACGCGCTGGCTTCACGACGGCATGCAAACTTGTTTATTGATCAGCTGACTCGAGGTAACTTGAATTTCATCGATTGGAAGCAACTAAGAAACGGCCCAAAGAGTTGTTTGACAATAAGTCACATGCACCAGCTATTATAGTTCTGTGTTGGTCTAATGTCAGGTTTCAATGCCATTAAGAATCGTTATGATATGATAAAGGATGGATGAAATTAAGTTTGATTGTCCCACATAAATTCGTTCATGGTGTTCAGCTGAACGTTTACAGTTTGAGCGATACTGTAGTAACGTAATCTACTGTTTTGGGTTTTTATTTAATAATGTAAGATTCATAAAATTCAAACATCTTTAATTTATTATTCACTTGCCTTTAAAGTACGTGTTGGTATTTAAAATCGTCTCTCTAAGCTTCTAACGGTTTATGATTTTTTTTGTATTTCTATTATCGGCACTAACACTTTTAAAGATTTATTTATAGCACTGATTTAACAAAATTTAGACAAACCTATTTTGTGGGATTTTGTGAGATAACCACCAAGACTACCCATCTCATCTTACAAATACTGTGAAAATTTATAATAAATGTATTCCAAAATAGTTATGGTGCTTTCCATTTTGTAAATTGATTTTAGAATTTATGCACAAATAAATATGTATCTCACAATTGCTGAGTTGTTTTTTCCCAAATTTATTAAACTTTTTAATTGATTTCTTTTTCAATACTTTAGCGAGAGAAGATGGTAAAGGTGGTTTATAAACTTTATCCTTGATAAAATCCAAAAAATAAAAATTGAGAGATGTCGATCCGATGAACGAGGAGGCCGTAGACCTACTAAGGGCTAACCTCGACCGATCCATGTACCTGGAAAGCGGTTATTGACGATTTCCAGACGTATGGAAATAGTGCGGTCGGTGGTCCCCCCACACCTTTCTGTAAGTTTAAGCGGCTTTCTTGGTTGTCCTCATCAATAGCAGAGATTACAAATATCTAGGTACACTATTACGTTGGTGATTTTCTCTTCAGAAAAGAAATTGCCGTAAACTTTGCTCTTGCTCGAGGTTTCAACTTTTGGGCTATTACGAACATGTTTGATGGATTGTCGTGAATTTCACTGCCTCAAGACCGTCGGTTATGTGTATTCACTTTACCACTTAAGTGGAAAGTTAGTTCATGTCTTCATTCAGTCGATATAACATTTCCGTATAAAACTCCTGACGAACAACCCTATCAGTGTAATTTAGTTCTTGCACCTTTGTAAATCTGTACTGTTTGAGATGCAAACGTTTTATTAACACAAGCCTAACAATCGCACGTGAAGCTCTATTTCGCTCAGCTCTCTAGAAGCAAGACTGGTTGACTTCGTTTGATTGTTGACAAAGTTTTGCCTCGCTTACTCTACGACATCGCAAGTCACGCTGAGGATTTCTTATGGCTTACCGAATACCCGGGATTCAACTAAACTCTTATTTATGCTACTCCATAAATGGCAAGGCTACTGGAAGAATCATTGCCATACTCGGTACAAAAATGTCGCACATTTCGGTTTTTCAAACCAAAACCTACAGTAAAGAGCTCTTAGGACTATTGAAGGCAGCCTTTATAACAACTTTAGCTACATTTTACGGACTCTGTACTATGTAAGTCAAAAATTGATATATTTTGTTACAAAACTCTGTACAATTAAATACATTTACTGTACTTTACTTTCAATTTGTGAAAATAAAATGATAACGTTTACCAAGAGTTGATTTACTATCAGATTGTACATTAGGCCTATAGGTACCAAATGCAACAGTATGGAAGGCACTCAAGACGTTACATAGTTGGATCAGTAATTTTGTTCTGTACTTAGTCATGTATTAATAACTTTTATCAGTTATTATTAATTTACAAAACAATTACATGATATATGAAATTTAAAGAGCTATAATATATTGTTTTTCTCACAAAAACATGCCCAAGCTATCATATTTTAATGTACCTTTTTTGCAAGCTTTAGGAAAGCACACAAAACGTATACAAAATTTGAATTATATAATTGTTTTCTTTTCAGCTTTGCGAACCTGTATTTCTATTAACATTTTATTGTGTGATTTCAACTCTGTAACTATATTATTTTGAAAAAACATTAATTTTGTGTGTGAAATTTCTGCAATTTCTAATAGATACTAACGAATACTATCAAATTTAGTTTACACAAACATATTTATCTGGTTTTAAATGGTTAATTTTTACCCTTATAGAAAATAACGAATCTATTATATAAATCGTTTTGTATACGCTTTCCTAAACCTCATAAAGGCACACAAAAATACGATAGCCCGCTTATGTTGTGAAATAGAATCCTGACTCCATCTCGCCAAAGTTGTAATTATTACGAAGTGATTAATAAACCCCCTCACTAACACCCCCTCTAAGTATTAGAGTAACTTAATACTTTAATCACTCCATCCCAACCCGATACCTAAACTTCTAGGATCTAAAAGCGAGAAGGATAAAATATAGAATGGAAACTTTTTTAAATTACCACTACTAGCTGACCCTTGAGAATACTTCGCAAATTTACCTATTCACTTATTTACCTATAGACTTAATTTGATTGATTTGCGTGATAAATTACACTTATAGAATTAAACAATCTAACTAACAGCTGACATGTTAGTTAAACAGATTGTTAATAGATGGCGCCTTTCGTTAGGAGTCATATGAACTCTCAATAATATGAAAGTTTTTGAATCAATTTGTTTAATGAAATCATTAATTTTAAGCTATTTCTTTCTCACTATACTATAGTATAGAGAAAGTATAGTGATCGCAAAAAAAATCGATGTTGGGATGTTTGTGGAAATATCCGTTTTGGGACCCCTGAGTCCAAAAAAGTGGTTTTTACAAAATGTCTGTATGTATACAAAGCTAGAGCGAAAACTATTCGATCGATTTCAAACAAATTTGCACCAGACATGTCAAGTAGGCCTGTTTAGATGCACGAAAAACGGGTTTGAAAATGTTTGAAAAACAATCCCAATTTTTTTCAAAAAAACGGCTCTAACGATTTTGATTTAATTTGGCTTATTTGTAGCCTTTAATGTACCCTACCATATGCAAAAAACAGCATCTTTCTAAAAATTTTCATTTAGCTAATAATAATAATAATAACTGATTTTGGGTTTTTTTGTCATAAAGGGGGTTGTTTTTCAAAAATGTTCAAAACCTTTTTTCGTGCATCTATATAGGCCTAATTGGCGTGTTTTGTTTTATCTCTAGCTAATAATAATAACATTTATTAGTTAATCTCCTAGTTTAAAATCACCTCTCCTCCAACCCCTCCTACAATAATGAAGTCACTGAATCTGTTTAATAATTTAAATATGTTTGTGAGAAAGTAAGTGCCAGTTTCTGGTACCGTTTATTTGTCTATTTTTCGTCAATAGCGGAGAACATAAGCTTAAATTAATGTTTGAATCATTAGTTTTGATGAAGAATTAAGGGAGACATGGCGTTGCTACAAAAAAAAAAACACCTTTGAGAAATAATTTATAAGGAGAATTAAAGGATTATAATATAATATTTCATATAAGAATTATATGAAAGATATTCAGAGAAAATTATTACTGCAGGGCAATTTCCGCATCATCATCTTAAGTTGTAAAATGATCAACATGGACACTTTTTTAGAAATAGGGTCTTCTTTTCAGCTGCACCAAATACTGCCCAGAATCCTAATGGCCGCCACGCAACGGTATTCTTTAGTGGTCTTTAATATAGTTATTATCGACCTACGCTATGCGCAGCTCCTACCTAAACTGGCATAAGTTTATAATGTTAATGATTTATTTAAGACAATTTTGTTTTATTAGCTTGATTGTTTTAGCAGACGTAGTTGTTTTTAAATTCTTTCATAGTTGTCAAAGTGATTTAAAACACCAATTTTGCTGCCTCATTCAAACTTCTAATTGGATTACACAAGTGTTACTATTATCTTATTTGTTCGATCGACAACACAAATGAAACTAAGTACAGTTTGCAACGGAGTATAACTGAAGACTGTGTAGTTTTCTAAACTAGTTTTGTAATGCAAATAAATACGAGGAACTGAGTATATTTGGTTCCTATTGATTTTAAATATTTGTTAAAATAAACTCGAACACATAATCCAACACTAATTTCAGCAGTTTGGGGTTGGCCTGAATCACCTTTTTTTAACCACTGCTGCCAATAACACTCTGTTTATTGAACTCGATGTGTATTTTAATTTTATCCTTAGCCTAACCGTTTTTTGAATGGAGTAACGTTTAAGGAAATTGCCCGGATTTTCAAAATACGCACCATTTACCTTTACCATTTACCTTCAAGATTAAATTGAAGAAATTGTTATTTCGGGTAGCTTTTCACTCCTTTATAACTAGTTCTTGATCCCCAAAGATAGTTCTTTTTCTCTTCAATCCAATAATCAGTTTTGTTAAAGGCGAAAACACCAAGGGCGTATTCCCATGAAAATTAGCAGGTACAGTATGCCACTACAATACGTGGTGTATTAAGGGTGTACAATACCACTCTAGTAAAAGCATCGAATTCAATTACCGAAGCCAACCTTGAAAGGCTGGCCTATGATATTACATTGGTAAAACGCTCAAGCGCGACTAGGATATCGCTTGTATACATTTTCGTTTTTACTAATGCCTGTCTTATTTATTTTCCTCCATGTGCGTACGACATTTAAATTTGCATAAAGCTCCAATGTTAGTTGGTAATCAACTTCGCCCCGATGTTTTACTGCTTTCAAGTGACTCGACTGAAAATCAAGTATTTCGTCTTAAGCAAATATCTTTAATCAAATATATAAAATTTTCAGTTTTTGTCACCTACGAATTTATAATTTAGATGTTCATGAACGATTTTGTGCAAATTACAAAAGATTATCTTCAAAAAATTCTATGAAAGATAAGTTATATTGAAGAAGACTGCATGGAACTGTTTCATCCTGGTATTGCAATACCCTTAATGTACGTTCTAAGAATCGCTCTTTACAAATAATTATTTGTGATCTTTGAAATAATTTCAATTTAAATTAGTTTATGAAAACTTTCTATTTAAGGGTCTTCTATACCTTGCGTAAAACATCACAAATATGCACTTCGTACTAACGTGTTTCGGACGCCGTTTTTCAACCTAAAAAGTTGTGAAACATCTTAAATTTTTCTTAAAAGCTTTGTGATTTTGTCTTATATCTCATAATTGAAAGAAATCGACGGCAACTCATTTTAATCAACAGTTTAACTGAGTAAAAATCGATCACTTTGAACGCATTTTTTGGGAGTTTTAAGCAATAATTTCCATATTTTAAACTAACACGTACAAAATATAAAGCCTTCTTTATAACTTAAAGTAGTTTCCCAGATTATTAATTTATAAAATAGAATCCGAAACACGTTATTACGAATGCATGTTTCAACGATTTTGCGGCTTTAGTCAGACCTTTCGTATTGAAATCATATGGTATACTCGGGAGTTTTCTTCAAGGTAAAGAAGAGCCTTAATGTACTACTTCAATGTAGGCACCGTGGCCGAGAGGCTAAAGGCGTCGTCATCTCTGCTTTTGTAGATTCGACTTTAATTACAGGCAGTCGATGTACTTCTTCTCTGCTACCCCTGTATTTATAATTAGTCTAACCGGCTTAAAGTAAATAGGTATATCAAGAAAAATTACTAAACATAGGTAGGCCTACCGGTTCCAAGTATCGTTTTAAAAACAATAAGTCGAGACAATGTCAATTTTCAAATATGTTGTCTACAAAATATTCACTTCAATTAGTAACCGTTGTTGGCAATTGTGAAGGCGTCATTTTACGTGAAGTTTCATTCTGTTTTAAGGTTAGTTTTTAAGAAGAAAATCCTCGAAATCATTCACAGTGCTAGTGAGCAGTAAATTCACAAACAATAAATTATAAAAAGATAATGTTTTTCTGAATTTTTTAACTAAGAGCCGAAAAATTATAATTGGGTTTCGGGTACATATTTCCAAAACTTTATACAAATTTTCATAAATAAACGCCATCTAAAAAATAAATTATAGGCTACTGTATAATTAAATGTTATTACATTTTTATCCTTATATATTATTTCTCAAAGGTGTTTGTGGCAATGTCATATCTCCCTTATTTCCTAAAAAAAATTTATGATTCAAACATTGTTTTAAAGCTTATATTCCTTGCTATTGACAAAAAATAGATAAATGCTTTCTTTACAAAAATTTATTAAAAAAACTTTCATATGAAAGTCCATATGGTTTCTAATGTAAGGTGCCATCTATTAACAATCTGTTTAACTAACATGACAGCTGTTAGCAACTATGCAAGTGTAATCTATCACGTAAATCAATCAAATTAAATCAACGTAAAGCGTTATAAACTGTTATTTATAAACCAATGGAAATAAATAAACGTAACTAACTGAATTAAAACTGGTAAGTAGGCCTACTCCTAACTTGAAAAATTTTCGCACGGGTCAGCTAGTTTAAATATAATTAAAATCAGATTTATTAAATACGTTTAAATATAAATACAGTGTTACTTTTTAATAACAACTTCTTTGACTAAAAATACATTTATAATAAAACTCCATATAGGTCGCCTGCAATTTTTATTCTTATTCATCTAAATTTGTAAGAGTGCCCCGTAAGTTTTTTTTAGACATTTATACCTTCCCCAATCCAATTTATACTGTATATCGCCTCCAGAATGGTGTAGTAAATTATATAAATTAAATTCAGCAGTTGGCGCTGAACCGTCGAGCGTCAGGTAGAGCCAGAAATATCGGGTTCGAATCTCCAATTCTGGTTGCTGTAACTTTTTAGCTATTTTCAGTCTTTTAAATGGTATTACATGTGTTTAAATTCAAATTGTTATTGAAACATACAAACATTGTCAAACATACAAGTGGTTTGAAATTGTAGGTTGTTATTTTAGAACTATACTATGCTTGTACTAATTTATTGTTAGCCCTAAACTAATTAAAAAATTATTTTTTCAGAAAATATCCTTAATACAGATACTAAGTTTGACTAATCTAAAAAAAAACCTTAATACAGATATTTAAATTTAACCGTCCATTATAAATATAGATTTTGAAACGCAGTTGAAACAACAAAAACAGTGAGCTGATTAATAAGATAAATATTAATTGGACATTTAATTGCTTAATCATTTAATTGGTTCATTGACATAATAATTGTTCCCTATTAAATGCCAATTCAGTTGTGCATATTGACCTACTTATTGATTCTCTATACTGTCTGTAGATACTTTTCGTTTAGAACATGATCTACTAATATTTACGTATACTCATTTATAACATAACTGACAACAATAATTGTCCTTTTCACTGTCTTCCAATTACTCGGGTTTTAAAATGTTGTGTTTTGAGGTGCATGACGTTATTTTCAAAACCATGGGCTTGCGTACGAAGCAAATTTACGTAGAGTTTCCTGCTTAAGTAGCCCGATACTGGTTTTAATCCATTTTGAACTTTTTCCCAAATTTATTATTAAATCCCAAATATCCCTGCATAAAGATATGCCATTTTGTTTTGAGACTGAACCGCTGCCGTGAGTTGAGCGAATTTCCAAAATTAAGTTTATATGATTTTCGGTTTTCAACCAACTATTTGGGAAATTGATCTACTCACGAAGGAGCTGACTAGGCGCCTGTGTGTACGAAATGTATTACATGTAGTAGAATTAGTCTGCACCTAAGCCTCCAGCTCACGCGATGGTTTGTTCCATTCTCAGCGTAAAAACTTTGCAAGTTTGCACCTCTACCTTCAGGCTTCAGGTTATGGGTTGCTCCGCTTCGCTCACAGCGTACAAAATCGGACGTCGGTCTCGATCAGAAGATGTACCACTTGGATTTGAACCGGGTACTTTTATGGTATTTTACATTTTGATCGATTTTGGGGGAACCAAGCGAGCTACACAGTCGTGTAAAAAAACAAAATGTGCAGAATAATATCCTACATTTATTTGTTTATATAAAACCCCAAAAAAGTTTTATTCTAGTACGAAAAATCTAAAAAAAACAGTTACTTCCTGTCAAAAAAAAGTGCTTTGGTTGGATTTTTGGCTAACGAACTAGTCGAGCGACACAGACAACCAACTTGTGTACCAAATTTGAAACAAATCGGACATAAAATGCGGCTGTAAGAGTGCGTACACGCCCTTTATACAGGGTGCTGAAAAGTCTGGAGACGGTGTAATATTTCGTATAATATAAGGAAAACTTGAAGGTAGATGTGATTGAGGGACCTGCTCTATGTAAAAATACTATTTTAATAAGATTTCAAAAACTTTATCGGTCATCTTGGATCCGCCATCTTGAATATAACTTTGTTTTTTTTAAATGGGAAAGTAGTCACGTGATACATTATTTCGATGTAGAATTTCAAGTGAAACCCAAAGATGAAATTTGCACATCCGTATATTTAACCGATTAAAAATGGCGGCCAAAAAACCAACGAAATCGTGTTTTCCGATTTTGCCCCATTTTGATGTACTATTTCTTTTAAATATTAATTATTATTCTTTTTGGTTTTATAATTAAATAAGCTTTTAAACGATATGATACAATGATATTTGGGAGTTTTTAAAAATGTTGAGTTACAGCCATTGTGATTTTTTCAAAATTGATTTCGAATGGTTCAACCAAATACTCCCAAATATCGTTGTGTTTGATGTCGTTTTAAAGCTTATTTAACTCTAAATCTAGCAGCGCAGTGTGGAGAGGGTACCAAGGTCGTCGCCATATTTGTCCGGCAGCTCACCGACGGACTATAACGCTCCCTCCATCTTATTTATATACGCCGTGGTATCATGTCGTTTATTGCTATGTACGTAGCGGTCCGTTCCGCCAGCTTACTTTTCTGTGCTGTACCGACATTCCAGTAAAAGCACGTATTGTAAGAAAACTGTAATAGATTTAATGTTTTTCTATAAATTTTCATTTCCAGTAGTCAAAAAACTGTTGTCTTGCGGTTTAGTCAGTGTAATGGTGGTCATTCACGATCCGGTCGGCCTGTCAGTTCTGCCGGAAAACCAACCAGGGGAAGGCGGCGGAAATCTCGTTCGCTCATCCGGCCGGCCGGAAGAATCTACAGTCCAACCGGAGCGTGAGTAGTAAGCCCAGAGGCTACAGTCTGGCCGTCAGTCGGTCTTGCAGTTATTTTCTGTTTTGTTGATATTAGAGGTGGGCCAAATTATTACTTCGTTCGACAGGTGAATGTGAGAAAATGTGTTTCTCTTCAACAACCACTCGTTGCACTAAACTTTCCTTTTTTTTAGACTCAAGTGCTGCAAATGAATCGACGTCTTCAAGAAACATTTTCACTGCTTGCTGGATAGATTTCAGCTGTCTTTTGAAACAATTTCAACTACTTGCCTATACCGGTGAGGCAGCCAACCTGCCGGATCGTAGATGGGGTCTTCGGGTCAACGATGCGCCGGACCAATTATATTTAAACGAAGGACAATTCAATATTCACCACTGTCACAGAAGACAATGTTTAGCACACGAATAAAAATCAGATTAGTAGTTTTTAGTTAAATCCTTACAAACAAATTTAACCTCTTTATAGTATAGTAGGCCTATAACTTAGATTAGGAATAGGATGTGAATTAGGAATAGTAAACCTCATGTTCCAACGAAATCCAACGATCAAATCGATCACAGCCTACGTGAAACCATTAAGTTGAATCATTTGAAAGTACTATGGCATGACTGGTAGATATTTTATGGTTAAGACACACGACATCAAATCCAACTTATAGTTATATGGCTTATTTATGCAAATTACTTTTGATTGCTAGCATAGCCTATACAGCTGATTCAAATACAACACTGTCAAATTCCGTAGTTATGCAGGCCTACAATCGAACGACATTTTCCAATCATCCATAAGAGGTGATTAGGTAAACTTAAACGCATTTAAGGGTGTAATTTTAAATTTAAGTCCTTTAACGTGCATTTAAAGACTGTTGAATGTGAAATGTTTTATATTGTAATATTTGTATTAATTTTTTACATAGGTATTATATATAGGTAGTTTTTTTTTCAATATATATTAAAACAATGTTAACTACTGCATTTGTGTTATAGTTCATATCTGTTGTTAATTAATCGCAAGAAATAGCTTTGTTTAAATGTTCTTTTAAACGAATCATAAATAAAAAATGTAATATAAATACTGACTTCAAAAATATATTTAAGTTTAACATTATTCGAATAGGGAGTATACTCTTAATGTTGGAGTTGGAGCAGAACCTAAAGTCTTTGGCACACGTTACATTTAAGTATCGAGGGCGATTTTACAAATATTTGTTTTAGAGTAAAATTGCACATTTGAAATTTGCTAGCTGGCTGCCTAGGATAGAAAACATATTTTCGAAGTATAATTAGACTAAATGTAGGTTATGTAATTAGCATTCAGTTGAAAAAAAAATTAAAATGGATTCACCACGATGTCTGTTCGTTTGATTGTTACAGTTATTCTAGAGACGGTTTAAATCTGAAATTTTTAAGAGTGACAGATAGTGAACGACCAAACATTTAGCATAGGGTCTATATGAAAAATTAATTTCGAGTTTTAATGGCTATTTTAGAGATAAATCAGGGTTTGAAATTACTGGTAAGTAGGGATATCAAATCAAAATAAATTAAATGAGGTGTTTAAAATGTATAATTTATTTATTGCGTACCATCTTTGCTTAAATTTGTTATTACTTTTGTAGAAATTTCTTAAAAATCGCTGTCCTACTTTACCATTTTGTAAGGTAATGCTCCAAAAATGATACAAATTATGGGTCGGGTAGTTATAAATCGAGGTTTTGTTTTGATCACAATTTTTTCATCATATCAATAATTTTTCTTCAGTCGCAGCAGGAATAAAATTGCAGTAGTGTTGTGTGCGTGTGTCCAGCCACTCCCTTGTGCCCATTAGCAAATGTGTTGTAATTCAGTAATTAGTTTCAACCGAATACTTTTAATTAGTCGAAGAATAGTGTAGACAATTTTAAACTTAACAATATCTAGATTTAACGTTAAGCGTAGTGTATTAATTTTTAAGTTTATAACGCTAAAACACGCGATCTATTTGCATACGATATCGTGTATGACATGTAGGCTACTGTGGATTTACATATTTTGTATTAAATTTTAATAGAAACAATTTCTTAATACCTTAGAGATTAATAAAATCGTTGGAAATGTATGAATACCTACTCTTTTAATTCTAGTTTTAAACAATATATTGTTTTTCAAGTTGTAGTTTTTAGTCGCATTATCTCTGTTCAACAATTCACGGCTTGCAAAACAACAAATTTTGTGAAATCAGAAAACAAAATATTTTTAACCTAATTTGTTTAAACCCTAGTATTTTAGAACCCTAGTATTTTAGTAGAAGCTCTAATAACAACCGTCGAAAGTCTGGAATTATTTTACTACATTAGAATTTAAACTTACCCAAATCATTATTTTAATAGTATTATATATCGTTTTTATTTGCCAATATAATTGGTACTTTAATTACTATAATTTGCACACATTAGGCCTACACCAGAAATAAAATACAAAACTAATAATCAACTGTCGAAATTATAAACTTCATAACTTTCAGAAGTCAACACCAGATAAATATTTATTAAAGTAATTTTTAAACTTAATTACATAGGCGATGTGCTATATTCATTTATAACATTCGTTCTGCTTTAACTTATTTTAATCGTAACAATATTTTGAGTTAGGACTATAGCCTTTTAAAAATCAATCGACCATAACTCATAAATTGTAAAATAGTTGAGGTTAGATCTCTGGGATAAAAAAATACAATGTTATATTTTTTTTTCTATAGTTAATTGGTATTGAATGTTTCAAAGAACGTTGATGTACCGGTAAACTACGCAGGTTACTTCCAAATTCAAATTGTACTGTATAATCATTTCACTCTTTCTAAAACTTACTTATACAAAAGTCATCATCTAAATCATGAAATCAAGGATAACATCTTATCTGTTAAAATATGATTCTACCAACAAATAAGGATTTTAAACTGCCCGATATTTTTGAAATTAACTATGCTTGTGCTCAATGTTTGAATTGAACATTTCTAAATTATTAACAAAATAAAATATTATTTTAAAATATAAATATTTTGTCTATTTACCCTTGTTCTTCTGCCAACTTAATATTCCACCAAGGAATAGAAGACGCCTGAGCTACAGAGAATAGAACCAGCACTGTCCACTCCATAGCGGCTAGTTACATACTGCTTAGATCTGTACGGTACTGTTACATTGTCCTGTGGCAGTGTCCTTCCAGTCCTTACAACTTGAGATCGATTTGCGTCTGTACACCACAAGTTACACATTCAATAGAATAGCATGATTCTAGTTTGACAAAACTGTATACTGAATTTTGTATTTCTACTAATATTTAATAAACACGGCAATCGTTAACTATTTTGCGTTCAAGCGAATGTATTTTGTGACTATGGTCGCGCAGGTTGTTTGAATACCGATATGTAGTGTCAGTAAAAAAAAGAACTTACAATAAACTAAAATCAGTGCACAACATTTCTTCCTTAACTAAAATGTAATAAATTGACTACACTTTTAGTTCGAAACTTCTAAGAAACTTGTTAGTTTTTACTCTGAAGTACCTACCTGCGTCGTCCACTGTATGACGGTGATGCTGATACAATTTTCAAATAAAAAGAGAGAAGCCTAAAAAATGTAAAAACAGGTTTTCATTCAAAGTTGTGCGTTTTTGGGCCAAAATTGTATATATTTATCATAAATTATATTTTCAAAATACCTTTATTCCTCTACCTTTGTTATTAAAAATTTCAGTACCTATGCGTTGTATTTAAAAAAAATCTATAATACTTTTTTTATAATTTGTATTAATCAGTTTTTAATGGTGTATATATATCTAAATTGAAATTAATTTTAAAAAGTATAGAGATGGTAATATCTTGTCATGACTAAAATGTTTGTAAAAAATTGAATGGAAGAGTCGTGCCTCTTTTAAAAGAATTAAAATCTGCAAAATGTTGCAACCTTGGTATAAGCGAGGTGGATCACATTAAAAAAATTTGAATTTTGTATTGTGGGGTTTGATTATATCGCTCATTATTTAGTTTACAAGATGGTTTTATATATAATTAGATTCGTCATTTCGTTTTGAACTTCTGATGTAAAAATATATATTTTTACCTGGTATTTTAATCTTTGTAGCTATTGAATCAAATCAAAAACATAGTGTTCTGCCACCTTTTTACCAAAAATTTTACTTCATTATTTTAATGAGAAGTACCATTTAATGTTTCCTTTTCATGATGTGAACTTCTATCGTTCCTAACATTAAACAATTTCATAATTGTATTGTATCTATAACATTGAATTAGTTACCGTATTAATATATTTGTGTAAATAATTTCAATAGTACTGCTTTTTATCAAGTTTGACTTACACAGTGATATTTATCTAGGTGTAATAAGTTCATTTTGATCACTGTTCAGAAACTATTAGAAACATATTTTAATGAGATATTTAAGCAGGAGTCTGTCTCCCCTATTTATAACTGTGAGATGTAAGACAAATTTAAAGACAATTACTTATTTTGGAAACTCCTTTTATAGCGTTGCAAATAATTCAATCATCTATCATATAAAATCAGGCAGTAGGCTAAAAGGAGCTGTTTTTGGTGGACCGAATCCTATTTCGTTGCATGCCCAAGAAGCACTTCATTTCATAAATAGGTTCTCTAAAACTGGTAGAAATTGTGTTCGTCGTAATTGTGTAAATCCTAACAAAATCTACGATTTTGAAGAACGTGTTCAATTTCTATACAAAATGTGTGAAATTATTTTGAATTCTTTTCCAAAATATTTAAATTTAATATACAATAAAAGGTCCCGATTAAACTAGTATTATTTTTATGGATGTGTAATGATGAATTGTTTTAAAACTATAGCTTTACATGCATTTCATTTCTAAATGTACAGTACTGATACTGAATCATTGTTTTCAGTTTTTCTAGGGGATGAGACCACTGTGCACTATTCCTATTCCACCTCCTGTTCTAACAAAACTGAAGGACTTAGGATATTTCTTTTTGGAAGATGTTTTAACACAAGACAAACGTAAGGGTATTCTATATTTTCATTATTTTCTCCATAACTAATGGAGCTATATTTTTCTAAGAATAATAAAACAATTTTAATAAAACTAATAACAAATACTTTGTATGAAGTGTTAAATACTATAATAGTTCTGTTGTTAGTAGAAATATGTGATCATTATTTATTTTATTGACCGAGCGTAAACGAGGTCCTGTTTCAAGACTGGCATTTCGTCTGTCTGTTTATTTGCTTCTCAATACGACCAATTTCGTTGATAAATTTTATTAAAATTTGGCATAAATTTTCCTTGGAGTCACGAAAAACGGCGAATGTGTAGTGATTTTTTTATAAAATACAGTTTTAATAATATTATTAAACATCTTGAAAATGAGCCACAACGTGTATTACCAAGTCAATGGGATATGAATGATTAGAGTCCATGACTTCAGTTCTGAAGATTCTTGGTTCGATCCTGTGACTTTGAGATTACTCATACATTTTGTAATGTTTTGTATAAATAAATAAGCTAAACATACATTTGCTTTGAATACAATCCAAATTAATAATTTGTGAAAACTTTTATAGAATTGCGGAATGAAGTTGTAGAACTTATAAAACCTTATGAAGGATCTTGTCCAGATGTACTGAAATTAATAAATATTCCACAAACACAGCCTTCTCAAAATTATTTGGAGGTAAGTCTTAGAATATAAACTCACAAAAGTTTTAAGTTATATCGCTTTGAAAAAATGTGAGTAGATAATGTGTGTTAGTAACAAAAATAGTTTTATATGAAAATAGTAATATTTCAGTAATACAAATAAAAGATTAATAAATAAATGATTTCAAAATATAAACAGCTTGTTCTTCAAATCATGTTTTATGGCTTTATTGTTACTCTAATTTGAATTTAACTATATTTTTAATCTTATAGATTAAGAAATTAACATACTGTACTATTACTTTTTAGACTCTATTGCTTTCAAATCTGGATTTGTCAGTTAATTTTACATAATTAGTTTCATAGATAAAATAAATTTAATAATTTTAATATACTAACTTATTTAATATAAATATAATTTACCATTTCTATATTATATATAGACATAATCATTGGCGTAGCCAGGATTTTTAATGGGGGGGGGGGGGGGTTATCGGTGAAAGGTGATAGTGTAGAATATGTAAGTTTGACTTAACAAACAAAATTTAACAAAGCACTAAATGTTACAAGTAACGTTAGATAAGGTAATCTGATAAAATAAAACACATTTATTTGATAATTTTTTCATTTAAATTTAATGGATTGTGTAACAAAATAATACATATTGTCAATGTGGAAATCATAATTTAAACACAAAACTTTAAAGAACTTTTTAAATATTTCTTCATAGCCTAAAATCTAATATTCATGGTCTTGTTGTAAACATATTTTTTTAAACATCTGCTGGTCTTATGTTAATGTCACATTAAATATATAAGTGCTAGTCTATTTAATCGGCTTTCGCTTGTGGAGTTTCGTTGAGGTACGTTTTCATTCGCCTTAAAGTAGAAAATGACTGTTAACTTGCAGCAAATATTTTCAACAGGGAATAGATAACAGGGCTCCGAATACTCCTTCAGGTTTCTTCTGTGATGCAAGAAAACTATACCGTATATATGTACATTTCTCCTAATGTGATGTCCTCACTGCATTCCAAATCATCTTGGTATTTAAGTATTTTCAAAGCTAATTCATCTTCATTAGTCGGCGATGTCTGATTCTCACGTGGCAAGAGACACATGAACGATTGCAGAATGGTCTTGTGTGTAATAAAACGATTAAATATTCAATTGTATCAAAAAGTTATTAAGAAAAGGAATATATAAGGCTACTCAGAAGTACCTTCAGACTCAAGTGTCTGCACATTTACATCTTTGTGTTTGAGGCTTTGCTAAACATTTAACTGTTTATTCGTGTTTGATGTACCGTTTAATATGTTATTGTTGTATTTGTTTCTGATACTTTTGTGATTGTTATCATTCTTTAATATTTAATTTTAATTTGTAATACATTTGTTTTCAAGGCGATGGGGGGGTTCTGACACCACCCGGCTACGCCCATGATCATTATTCATAATCGCTATCAAAAACTTTAAAATGATACAGTATAAATGACAATTTTATAGGAAGAAGTAAACTGTCCACAAATAGTGACATTTAGTCAAAACTTAGATGCTTTGTTTGGAGGAGGAATTCCTGTTAGTTCCGTTGTAGAAGTGTGTGGTGCACCAGGTTCAGGAAAAACTCAAATCTGGTAAGTACACAGTTAAATTTATAAATAAGAAAACTTTCTATTTCAAATTATTATTATTCCTTTATTGTCTTTTGTATGTATGACTTAGACATAATATTATACCACATATTATTTTACATTAAATAAATACTTTGCTTACCATAATTTTTCTTTATTTAAACTAGAATGTCATATATTTAAAAAAATTTTATTTTTTACAGCTTGTGAGTTTTAGTTTATATTATTGAATTTAATATGTACATTTTTTGCTTAAATGGAAATCAACGCCTGGAAATAATTAAATCCACGACCTAACCAAAGAAGTTATGCAAATTTTGATACATAGTACTATGTGTATTTGTTTAAAAAAGTTTATTTCAGGCTGTCCGTTCTTTTGGCCTTACATCCATAAAAGAAAAACTAAGTTCAAACAAAATACATCCATACTAATATTATAAAGAGGTAAAATTTGTTTTTTTTTTTTTTTGTTTCTTTGTTTGTATGTAGGGGGTATAATATCTGGAACTACGGAACTGATTGAAAAAATAGTTTTACTAATAAAAAGCTACACTATCCCTGAGTAACATAGGCTAGAATCATTTTGATAAAAGCCTTTTTTTATTCCAATACTTGTAAATTTAGTCAGAAAAAATCTTAGGTTAGGCCTAGA
This sequence comes from Philaenus spumarius, assembly GCA_018207615.1. Taxonomy (NCBI): domain Eukaryota; kingdom Metazoa; phylum Arthropoda; class Insecta; order Hemiptera; family Aphrophoridae; genus Philaenus; species Philaenus spumarius. The sequence goes on from JAGFPH010000050.1 coordinate 53,507, forward strand.
CTGATGAATCATCACATGTATTTACATTTATTACCATAGCAACCAATTAAATAAAATAACAGATAAATCATCTGATTTCAAACTTTGAAGCAATTATTTAAATTTGTAACTTTTAGGTAAGTTTTTTTATTAAAGTGTAGACCTGAGTCTTGCTGGTGCTTTTAACCTTTATTATAACTGCTGTTATAAAATATACGATATAATTTGATTTGAACATTTAGCATTATTTACCATCTTAGCTTTGGGGTTATTATTAATAATGTTATAAAGTGGTAAAATGTGTTTGTTTATTTGTGTAGGAGGTAATCTCTGGAACTACTGAACCGATTAAAAAAGAGGTTTTACTAATAAAAAGCTACACTATCCTTGAGTAACATAGGCTAGATTTTTTTTTGATTTAAGGGTTAAAACAAACCCTAAAACAACAAATATTAATTGTTATACTTTCCTTAAAGCTAGAGAGCTGAAATTTGTACATTTATTTCTTACAAGATACATATAAAAATAAACAAGATTTACATTTTGTCACGTGCTACTAAGGAGTGAAAATGTGATAACAACCCCTAAAACAATAAAAATGAATGATTATATTTTTCTTAAAGTTAGTGAGCTGAAAATGTGTACATTTATTTCTTGCAACATACATGAAAAAAGTATCATAGATTGACATTTTGTTGCGTGCTGCTAAGGGGTGAAAATTTAGAAAAATGTTGATTGTTATACTTTCCTTAAAACCAGAGAATAAACCCTTAAAAATTAAGGAATTTAAAAATAAGAAACAACTATGTTACATCTCAATTAAAATAAATAAGTCGTATTAGAATTTAATAGTAGGGCCCATTTATATAAAATAACCTGTTTGCATTTGCTTCGACGCCAGTGACAGAGGGGGTTGGCGAACGAAGCGAGCAGGGGGCGGAGCCCTCTAGTTGATTATAAAACAACAGTTTTTGACTGGTAGATCTTGAAAGGAGTTTTGATTACCTTGAATTTCTGATGTTTTTGTAGCAAAACAATGGTCAAGCTATAAGAGTTTAATTACCGAAAGCACAGATAACAGAACTATTACAGATGGCCAACTGCATTAAAAAATTTGTTACGGTTTGTGTGAGGGCGAAAAGGGTAGCAGGGGGGGAAGAGGGGGTAGTTCAGATTTTACTTACTAGACAGCTCACCTAGTAGCACTTAGCAAGGCCGCAAAATACTAGAGGCCAGAGTGCTCCCCTCCACCTCCCGCCTTCAGTTGCATGATTAGATTTGATTTAGAGGAAGTATATGTTTCGGATAACGATATATATTAGGCTTAGTATACATAGGAAGGTATGTAGCTCATGTGGCTTTGAAGAATAACACATGTAACATATGTGTTAGTTTGTTAACTTTAAAAGATGCTGATTTAAATGTTAGCCCCAACGTGACAACTATTACTTTAACATCATTAACAGAGGATCTTTGAAGTATAACTTGTCAAATAACAGTGACAAGATGTTCAGAAAAAAATATATCAATGCAACAATTTAAAATTATTACTAACAGCCTTTTCAAAAAAATGTCTAAGATTAGAAATGGTGCAAACCATAATAGAATCTAAATAAGACGTAACAACAACTATACAGTTCAAATTTACTGACAACAAAGATATTTCTTTAACACATTAATTTAAGAAAAACTAATTATATGAATCATTGTGAATCATAAAATTAAACTCAAAAGGAAGTAATTATTATTTAAACAATAATAATTAAAAATACTAATACAGGTAACAACAGTAATAAAGAAAATATTTATGTAAAGATATTCTTATACAAACTAATGTAACAATAGAATGTAGCGTTGTGATTCATAACAGTCTATTCGTTAATCATTTATCTTTACCAATATTAGAAAAAAATATTGTAAAGATAATGCAGGTAACAACAATAATAAGTAACAATTTAACTAAAACATTGACAAGATGCTGTTATACAAATCGTTGTCTAAATAAGACAATTCAAATACTGATTCATATCAGTAGTTTTAGCACAAATACATAGTTGACATGGAGGTAACTGTAATGTTCATTTACTCAACAGTTACGCTCTTTGCACATTACACGATTTTGCCCGTATGATAAAAACTCGTACGAGTATTTTTTTTTAGTCGACTGATGAATTAGACTGGGATCTCAAGGGGGTTGAGAATGCATGGAAAGCCTGATGCAATTTTATTTCTGATTATTGTTATAGGCACTAAAGTGATCATGAAAAGCCATGTCGTCGCCTCCCAGCATGGTCGACATCAACATAAGGAGGGAGAATATGGTGGGTTGTGCCGTTTACTAAAACTCTTATAACTTGAGAACCGTTCAAGACAGAACATTGAAAAAGCGACATTATACTAAATATGAGTTTTAAAAAAGGTTATTACGTTTATAGTCGTATAGTTGTTGGTTTATGAGTAAAGAGCATTTTTATTGATAAAGGAACAAAAATGGTGAATTTTATAACCGCGACCTGGTCGGGAGTAGGTGCCACACTAAGGGACAGTCGCGGTATCACAGTTGGAAAGTTGAGTGAGGAGAAGTTATAAAATAAAAAATTATTATAAGTACAGTAGTTATTGCTAGTGATTGCTGTATGGTCTTACTTAAAAAAGAAGAAAAAGCGTATATTTGGAGTATATCCGCTGAATTGTGTGCGTTTGAATCAAGGTCAGTTTCACACCATAACGACATTGCTCAGGGAAGATGGAGAAAAGTTTTTTTTTCTTTTTTTCGAAAGAACATATCATTAGAAAAATATTATTTTTAACTGAAATTCGGCACATAATCATATTTCAAATTCTAAAAATTTTTTCTAGAGTATTTTTATCACTAAAGTTAGTGCTTAATTTCATTTAATAAACATATAATTTTAATGAAATGTATATTGAAAACCATGTTTTCATAAAAAATCTACTAAGCTGTGTGTGTTTAGCTTACAGTTGTGTGTTAGTGTACAAATACACAGCTGTTTGGAAGGTCTGGAAGGAGAAGCTGTTTACATAGACACTGATTCAGGATTTTTCATAGACAGACTAAAAGGTAAGACAAACTTCATTGATTTTTGTTAATAATTATTAGAAAACAATTAAATAAATAATTATTAAAGAAGGAGGTTTGTTTGATTACAGAAATTGCAAGAGGTTGTAAAGATCAGTGCTTAAAAGTTGTTCAAGATCATAACCAAAATGTACAATCTATTGCATCACATCCTATGGACAAAATACATTATTTACCTATCCAAGGTTACGTGCAACTATTAGCTGCAGTTTATTCACTTCAAAAACTTTTAGATACAAATAAAAAGGTAAATATTAAAAGAATTTAATGTAAATGAAATTGCTACAAAGTATAGTATATAAATAAATACAACCACTTATGTACATAATAGACTTAATTACCTTGTAAGGGTAACAGTGTATTAATTATTTTTTTGTAGTATGACAAAGCAAACCTCCAATGTACTGTACTTGAAAATAGCTGATAAGCGGAAACGTCCATTGTTACATGACGAACAAGAATATGAAGACGGTGTTTCTTACAATTAATATTATTATCGATATTCATAATGGCAACAACCAAAAGTTATACCATATAGATCCACTTTTGTGTTTGGTTGAATATAACTTTTCCTAATATTAATAAACTACAAAATTCGGCACAGTCAAACTCTAAAATCAGGCTTTTCTGAAAAAACTCTTATAGGCTTTAAGATTCAAATATTTGTTTTATTTTTGACTATCAGCAAATTTTGTTCTATACTATGGTGAAAAATATTAATATACCATGCTCGTGTTTCAATGAATTTGTTTCTTTTGGATATAAGATTTATAGAAATTTGTTTTGATCTATGTATGTCTCTCAAGAGCTGTAGGGGAATATCAAAGGTCCGAAATTCAAATAAATCTTCCATTAAAAGTGATAATAGACTCTAACTTCAAACAAATCTAATAATAATTGCAATACCAATTATTAAACAAACACTCAAAACAGGTATGTTTATCAGTGCAAATTCTTCATCTGAAATTGGGATCATATTGGGGAACAATTTTTTAATAATATGTCATGTACGTATACAAATAAGTTTGTTAACAAGTATGTATGTCATATATCTTTCATACTTACATTTCTAGAAAACCTATAAAAATAAAAACATTTCAGATCAAATTAGTGGTTGTGGATAGTTTGACATTTCCATTCCTCGAAATGTCAGATACTTTGTTGAGAACAAAACTGTTATGCAGGATACTTGGACAACTGCGAGCACTGGCATTGAAACACAAATTAGCCGTAAGTTTTCATTGATGTTTTGATCTGTTTATATTTATAAACATATGTTACATGAATTGTCATTGATGTGAAACAATAATATTTTGTTAATATTTTAGCAATAACAATTGTAATAGATGTTCAGTGAGCACTGTAGTGAATTTAAAACAATTTTAAACATTATGACCAAAACCACAAGTTTAGTAAATAACAAAACACAAAGAAACTGGTAAGAATTTACTGAGCGTGATATTATAGTTCCCTGATGTACATTTCGGTAACCAAGTTACCAGCTTCGGAGAGTTCTAAATCTAAATACTAATACCAATGAATACTTAAATGTTACTCCTCTTAAAGGTTACTCCTCACTTTTCGTAACTCGGTTTATTTTTTGTAGTTGGCAACTACATTTCTTGATTGGTTGATATTTAGGGTTCCCTTATTGCAATTGTTATATTTTTTATGTGTTTTTTTTAGATATAAGTCTGTTGGTTGTAGTAATGTTACATTTATGATTTGAGTATTCATTAGAAATATTTCTTCAAAATCGTTTTCTCCTGCTTCTGTTCTTTGGCAAACCAATTATTTATTTACCTTTCTTCTAATTCATTTTAAAATCATAAAATACAGTACTAATTTTGTTAGAAGTCTTCCTAATCTTTTAGTGCAGAGTTGTCCGTATAACACTCTACTTTTCCTTAACTGATATTCTCCCCGTATACCACCTCTTTTTCTACCATACTATATCTAACTTCATGTGGCTTTAGTTTTCTATATTTTGTTTGCCTAAAATGAAGTAAGTACTGTAGTTTTTGAGTGACCATATTGTAGCAGCCGTGGTCTAACTGTAGCAGCTAGGCCCGTTTTGTGTTTAGCATAACCAAATTGTAAAAAGTGTGTTCGAAAAAACGATTTTTAAAAATAAAAGATAATTAAGAGATGTACAAATGTTTTTCAAACATAGATTAATAACATATTTAAACTAAAATAGAAAACTGGTATTTAGCCTACAACTAATACACTTTTAAAACAGCTTTAAAAGTATGTTATCAATGGTAAAATATTAATGCAGAGCAGGTCATTGAGCTAAAAGACAATTAAAAGAAAATGCAAATTAAAAAGTAACAAATAACAAGGAATACTTAATCTAGTAATAAACTTAAAACTGAATTTGTGTTCAAAAATACTGAGACATGAAAGAGGAATTAACTTAAAACTAAATTTTTGAGGCTGGAAGTCTGACAGAGAAATTATTTCATTTTTGGTACATGTTTCATTATATTGACAAAAACAAAATTTTACTGCAGTTGGGTAAAGGAGAACTAGGGCAACTATCAACAGAAAATTAGTGACAAAATTGGTTTAAAAAATCTAAACTAAAAAACTGGACTAGTACATATACATGACATTATTATACAACTTGTAAAAGCATTCTCATTTTAGTTTGTACTTCAATCTTGCTGAGATTCATCTCCCGCGAGATGTCGACCGACGCATAATTTTTCAAATTCTTGTCCTTATAATCAGCGATAGTCTGATTCCATAAAGCAGGATGTTCCCGGTACAAATAAATGAGTTTAAATACTTGATCGTCATCCCACTCCATTTCACTAAGCATGCTTTCCATTGTACGAGTGACAAACGCAAAGCACAATAAATGACACAAGCGACAAGACATACCGGCTACAGCAGACTGGGGTGGTGACGGCGGGGCAAGGCCATAGATAGTATTACTGCACTATGTTATTCATATCTATGGGCAAGGCGCTGTGGTCCACTAAGCGAATACGTTGTGGTGGTAGTGCTGGTAAGAGTGGTGGGGGTGGGAAAGTGTTGTAAACACCGCATAGGTACTAAAACAATTTTGTTGTAAACAAATGTTCACAACACCTTTTGATCTTTACTGACTTCTAGTGGGAAACAGAATTTCTGTTGCAAACACTGAAAAACTGTTTACAACAGCGAAATGTTGTCAACAAAAAGCTAGCGTTCTATGGATTGTTTTAAACATTTGTTGATAACACATGTTGTAAACTCCGGTGTAAACGCGGCTTAAGTGTAAATCCGCTAAAAATAGTTTTCATCGTTCAGTTCCTTTTCATCGTTTTTTAATCTTTATTTGTGTATGTGCTAAAAAAAACAATTTTTAAGCCTAATGTTTACATTTTTATTTACATCGCTTACATGTTTATTAGTTAGCTAGATATAGATATCGGCGTATATCCTGGCACTTGACCTCGCTCTGACACGTGGGCCGGGGAAAGGACGGAAGTCGAGAAAAAAAAACATTTTAACACACCGTTTTGGAACTGGTTTATCTATATACCCGCCGCTGATGTTTTTAGTCAGGTTAGTAGAGGTTTGCTCAAAAGTGCCATCTTAAGCGCCGGTATCTGTATTATGAATACTATAAAATATCATAACGGACTAGTCTGTTGTGTGTCGGCCAATGTGTTACAGTTTCTGCCTTGCCTACAATATAGCAAGCTACAATTGAAGGGCTGTGAGTAATAACATGGTAACCCACAAAACTCTAATTTTAGGCAATTTACGATTTTGTCTTCTAGAAATCATTTTCAAAGTAAAGTTTGTAAGTTTTTGTAAATAAACTTCAATAGTACTTTTAAACCTGATTTTCAAATCAAAATTTTTTTTTAATTTTTTTAAATATTTTTAGTGGGTTACTATGTTTTGTATTATTATTAACTTGAGTAAAAAATGTTTTTGTGTGGCTTACCATGAACAATAAAACATCTTCAAAGCACTTTCCAGGATAAAAATCAATTCAGTCAGTCTTTGTGAAAATTAAAAAACTTTATTATTTGACTTTTCACCGGTACTTCACTACTTGATTCTTCCATTGCAAACACGTGCTTATGAGGGTTACCAAGTTTTGCACTTCAAATTAGTCAGTTCTGTGATACCAAAAAGTACAGTGACTAGATAGAGACAGTGTGGCCATATGAAAGTGGCCGCCGTGTTTATCCTAAAAGTAATGTCATCTGCTCAGAATTATAACGTAAAGATTAGTGTAGTATCTCTTTATAATTATAGTAGAAATGACCTCTTTGTTTCTTTTTATATATATAAAGGGAAAAACAAGCGATTTAATTGTTACAGTTTTATATTTATATTAAAATTAAATAATAAAAACTGTGTTTCTTCTTAAAAAGTGTATTCTGTTTTTCGTGTAAAAAATATAACAAATATAATAGAAACAGATAAGGAGAAACATGGCTGCCGACCAATAGGAAACAAGACCTCACTGTCCAAAAAGTACAGTGACTTGATAGAGACAGTGTGGCGAACGAGCGCTGGCCGCCATATTGTTTCCAACTCAACAGGGGTTTATTTTAGCATAGGGACAATTTTTCGCATTTAACTCTAATTTCCGCTTCAAAATTGTTCATATGCAATTGGATTAAGGGCCGGCTTTAATAAAACAGAAACCAACCTGCGACTCCAGCGTAGCGGCGGTAGGTTACGCGGACATTGCTCATCCTAAATCCATTTAAAACCCGCAATTGTTCAAATAGCGTTTTTTTTTAAATACCAAACTCTTGGGGACAAAATTCTCATCCGAATGGCTTGGTAATTTTTCGCTATAATTAATAGTTACAACGTAAAAAAATATTTAAAATCACCCTATAGCAGCGGTAGGTTACACGGACATTGCTCAGCCTAAATCCATTTAAAACCCGCAATTGTTCAAATAGCGTTTAAAAAAAATAAGTTACTCTTGGGGACGAAATTCTTCATGCAAATGGCTTGGTAGTTTTTTGCTATAATTAATAGTGACAACATAAAAAAATATTAAAAATCAATGTTTTAAATTGTTAATAAATATTAAAGAAATTGTTTTTCTTAGTTTTGAAAATGCCATTTGCATGCATATTGGCCATAGCTTTAAAATGAAATATCGTTCATAATTAACCGATAAAAAATAAAGGAAAAATTTGGATTTTAATTTAACATTGGTGTTATGGAGTTTCAGCAAACATGGCCGGCAGCTAGAGCCGACCCTTAATACATTGTCACAAAAATTTTCAAGTATAAACCTTTTTTTCGATATATTTTCCTCACTAAATGAATGAATACAGAAAATACCCGCTGGCACTTTTTTACTACTTGTGCACATTATCATTTAAACATCTATATAATCTAATTAAATTTAGTGAAGTATATACTATTATTCTTTTTCTTCATAAGAAAAGTACAAGCAATATTTCTGTGTAGTTGAATTTTTAACCAACTATATAAACAATTTAAGTATTTTAATACAAATGGAACAAAACTACTATGGTACATTTAGCCCATTGAAATGTGAAAAATTGGCCCTTTGAGAAATACCTAAAATTTTTCAAATTATAAATCCAATATTAGAAAATGTAAAAAATCTGTTTTAAAAGAAACAATAAAAAATTTTTTTTCCAAAGATACATTTTTGGGGAAAAAATATTAAATTTCGGCAAAATGCTAAAGTTTATACGTATTTAAAAAATGTATGAATACTTCAAAATGCAAAATTAGGGTTTCTAAACTATATTATAAAGGATACATATATGCTACCCAAAAATAACTTCAAGTGTCATTTTGTGCATTATTTATGTACATTTTGTCTTCTAAAAACTAGTAGGCCTATTAGTTTTTCCACGAGTAAAAAAGTTCATAAAAACACAAAATAAAGCCCTATTTACACTGTCGTGGGGCCACGGCTGAAAATAGGCGTGGTGGTGAGACTTTGCTCAGAAGCATGGCCACGGCTAGTGTAAACAAAGTAGACGTGGGAATAGCAGGCGTGGCAATCCAATACGCCTGTTCCCCACGTCTCGCGGAACAAACCAAACCATGTTTGGTTGCTACGCCTGTTGCAAGCGTGGCTCAGCCGTGGCGAACGATCAGTTCATTGTGAGTTTTCTTGAGAGGAACACGTATTATCGTTTCAAGGCGAATTCGAAGGTGTGTACGTCCGACACCGTGTCGAAAAAGTCTTTGAAAATGACCGAGGCCGAAACCGTGGTGAAAAAGTCTTTGAAAATGACCGAAGCCGAAACTGTGCGGATGCTAGAACTGTATCGAACTGAACCTTGCTTGTACGATATAAACATTGATAGTTACAGAAACCGTGATATGCGTGCTACTGCTGCGAAAAGAATTTCGGAGTTACTAAATATTGCTGGTTTTGGGCCTAATGAAATAATAAAAAAGTTTAAAAACCTAAGGAATGCCTACTCACAAGAAATTCAAAAAATTAAAGATAGTGAAGTGTCTGGTGCGGGTACTAGTGATGTGTACACACCAACTGTGTATTGAGTATTGGTTTGGAATAATGGACAGCTTCTTACGACCACACATATATGCTCGCAATACAAAATCTAATATGGTAAGTAATTCTTTTATTACAACTGCAGTTAATTAATGTAGAACTTCATACATGGAATTAAAATAATTCAAATTTAAAGTGTACCAATACACAGCATTTTATAAACATTGTACATTAAAAAATAATGTATTTATTAGAAGTAACTACAGTAAGATGTAACCTTTTAACAAAGGATTAAAACAACTTTTTTTTAACACATTTAATTTGATACAATGTCATGTGCTGTAAGTTACAATACAATCTGTAAAATGTGTAAAGTTAAATATTTTTAAACACAAATTTATACTAAACATTTTTGAATTTCCTGCCTTTTTTGTAAGGTACACGTTCCACGACTGACCTATTCAAGGCCAACAGCTCGTCTTTGCCACCACACGGAGCCGTCATTGTTGAAATACTCTTTGTAACAGTCACGGACTTTTTAAGCTTTAGTACTGGAACGTTTGCTTGCTGTAGGTTGAAGGTTATGAATAGCACCTATAACGGATTCACGCCATGTTCCAGGAACTAATTCATAATTTTCATTCTCTCTGTCAACACAACTTGGGGTTAAATAATTAGCACTTTTATTTCTTAGCCAATTGTGAAGGGTACAGGCAGCTAACACAACATTGTCTATGGTGTCAAGAGACTTTAAAGCTATCGGCTTGGAAAATACCTGAAAACGGCTACACAATATCCCAAAGGCATTTTCAGACACCCTTCTTGCCCTGCTAAATCGGTAGTTGCATATCCTTTCTTCATCTGGTAAATATCGCTTCTGATAAGGTTTCATTAGGTATGTTTGTAGTGGAAATGCGTCATCGCCTACAATAACAGCTTTTGACGGTGAGTTAAGCAAGTTGTTTTTAAAAGCACGAGATAAAGACGATTTTTCCCACACACCACCATCATTGCACCGACCATTAGCGCCAACTTCAACGTAGATAAATCGATAGTCAGCATCAATTAATGCTAATAATATAATACTGTAAAAGTGTTTGTAGTTGTAGAATACTGATCCACTCTTAGCTGGTCTTCTTATTTGAACGTGTTTTCCGTCCACTGCTCCTATACATCCGGGGAAATCCCACCTCTCATGGAATCCTTGTTCCACTTTAAGCCACTCTTCTTTGTTTTCAGGCACCTGAAACGAACACGAAATGAATGTCCAATCGAGTAAAATTGATATAATTTTTTCTTTTTAGGTAATAAAAAATAAACTACAAGAGACAACAGAAGACACTGGCGAAATTGACGACAACGAAGACGACGTGGAGACTGAAGTACAAAACATAGACGATTCAATGGATACGAATAATGAAAGTCCGTCCATACTAGTGCCTACAATTACATCAGAGGTTTTTTCATCCGCTCCTACTTCTAAATCTAAAATTGTAGAGAAACGAAACGTTGGCATACCTAGGAAACGTGTTACAGAAACTATTGTTTCTCATCCTACTGATGGACCGTTCTCTTTTCTGGAAAATAAAAGAAAAAAGATACCTCCTAAAAGTGTAAAAAACCTTTCCTCGGACGATTCTCATTTAACGGCAGCGGTAAATAAGCTCAGTGAGATTTCTCAAACTGCAGCTGCCTTATGCACAGCCAAACCTCAAGACGATATATATGAAAATTTTGGCAAATACATAGCAAGTGTGTTACGATCAATGGACAATCCGAAGAAAGCCATTCAAATTCAACAAAAGTTAACAAATGTCCTTATAAACAGTATGTATGGTGGTTCTGACAATGACAGCAATAGCTGTTTGTTATCCCGCACACCTTCTGCATATGATGACACTAGTAGACCTACTGTGTTAGATATGGATACCGACCAGACTTTCGTCGCTGATGAAGTCGAATACAACTTTTTGAAGTACTAACTTAAAATGAACAGTTTTGAACATTTCTTAAAAGGTTTTTCCCTTGGTTAACAAGTTTTTGTCTCAAGAATTTAACTATAACTACAAACAATTGTGTGTTAATAAATGTTTAAAAATTAATTCATTTTATTTCTTACCTTCAAATGATCTTTCAATGCAACAATAATTGCCTTCAAAGTAGGGTTCAGAAACTTGCATATTGTGCTCTTTGGTAACCTAAACAATAGCTCCAAACTGCCGAAACTATCTCCTGTTGCCAAATAGCGAAGGGTCACCTCTAGTTTCAATTTTGGTGGTACAGCCAGCCTTAACTGTGTATCTTCTTTAACTATGTAAGGATACACTTTTTCTAGTAAACGATCGAAGTTTTCAGGTGTCATGCGTAACATGCTCCTAAAATCTTGTGGATAATTCTCTCTTAACTCATTTGCAATAGAATTTAATGGACCTAACACTTCCCTGCGAGCAATCCACTCTTTTACCCACCATCGCCTTTTCTTTCTTGGTTTCTTTTTTAACTTGGAATTAATTCTGTGCACTATTTCATTAGCTAACAATACACTGACTACAGCACAACCTTCAATAACTAATTTGTTCGCAACATCCATATTTGATAACAATCATTTAACCTATAAATCACAAAAGACCACAGCAAATGCTTGCTTCACGCCACGAAGAATGTTTACATTTCACGGCTGAATGTTGCCGTGGGACAGGGGCGTGGCTACACGTTGACTTTAAGCGTGACGCCACGGCTGTTGTTTTAGCGTGGCGCCACGCCAGTGACTGCCGTGGCCCCACGACAGTGTAAATAGGGCTTATGTTTCCGACAAGGCATAAAATGAAGCCTAATCGCATATATTATTTCTCAAGACTATTTTTTTGTCGGTACGCCATAACTTCCTTAATACATCATCAAATTACATGAATGAGGCATCATTTTAAAGCTTTCCTTAACCACTACACGGGAAAAATAGACAAACAGCTTAAAATTCATGTTTTAATAACAAAAATTGATTTAAAAAACTTTTATATTATACTCTGTATGTTCCTAATGAAAGGCGCCATCTACTAACCATCTGTTTAACTAGCATGACAGCTGTTAGTTAGATTGTTTACACTGTAAGATTGTATAGGGAAACTGTTATTTATAAACCAATGTAAATAAATAAACTTAATTAACTGAATTAAATCAACGTGTTAAATCAGGTAAATGTAGCCCTACTCCGAACTTGCGAAATATTCGCACGGGTCAGCTAGTATTATATTCTACATAGGCCTACACAAAAATATAGTAAACACATTATTTAGTAAGTAGGCTATTGAAAAGAAAAAATATGGCGAGTAGGCGTATTGTAAATTTTACCTTAAAAGGGACAAACAAAATATGTTCCAAAAAGGCATACAACGAAGCCTAATTTATTATAAACAAAAATATATTAGGACTACCACAATATTTTGTAAGTAGGCTATTACAGAAAGAAATAGGTAGTCCTAGTTATAGTTTTCACGCACTCAAGCAATTGATATTAGCCTACAGTGGCAAGAGATAAAAGTAGACTATAATGTAATAAACCATGTACCGTACCAAATAAATCTGAAGACCCACAACAAAGTTTTTTTTTTTATTGTTGCTAAGAGTAGGTAGGCTACTCCAGGTAGTCTACTCTTTGCCAGAAAGAAAGGAGGAGTGAAAATAATAAATACAATCATATACAAGGAAAAATAATTGCATACAAAATTTATTTTAGGTTTACATCACTATTTACATTTTGTCTTCTTAATACTTTTTGTACTTAATACTGTCAAAACTACTAAAACGGCTAGTTATCTATAGACTGTAATTTCAGTTTTCACTAAGTTAACACTAAATTACAACTGAACTATTTAATAAACTTAATAATTATATTATAAACTAGGAAAAGCCATACAAAAAAGCAAGAAAAACAATGAAATAACAACAGTAATATCGTAATATCACGAAAATAACTAATTCCTATTTAAATAACATTACTGTAAGCAGAAAAATGGAAACAATATGGCGCAGCCAATAGAAAACAAGACGTCCGTTGGCCACACTGTCTCTATCTAGTCGCTGTACCAAAAAGTACAGTGACTAGATAGAGACAGTGTGGCCATATGAAAGTGGCCGCCATGTTTTTCCTAAAAGTTATGTCATCTGCTCAGAATTTTATTATAATGTAAAGATTAGTGTTGTATCTCTTTTATAATTATAAGAGAAATGACCTCTTTGTTTTTTTTATAAAGCAGGAAAAAACAAGCAATTTAATTGTTACAGTTTGATATTTATATTGAAATTAAATAATAAAAACTGTGTTT
>JAGFPH010000050.1:67482-124132 GCA_018207615.1 Philaenus spumarius
CCTCTAGGGCCATAGGTGCTTACTAAGAAAGGGTTTGAAAAAATTCGTAATTTTAGGGGGATTTCGGATCAAAGTTATTAAATCACGATTTCTTCAAAACTACCGAACGGATTGGAATTAAATTTGGTAGCCTATGTAGCTTCCTCTAGGGCCATAGGTGCTCACTAAGAAAGGGTATGAAAAATTTCGAAATTTTAGGAGGGGTTTGGGGGGGGATCAAAGTTACTAAAATCATAATTTCAGATCTTTTATTATTATGACAATAGTGCTTTTATTATTTAAGATCTATATATATAAAAGCCAAATCACTTACTGACTGAACACTTAAAAAGAATACAATTACGTTAAAAAGACTGAAAATACCAACCACCACGGGCAACGCCGTACGGTTCAGCTAGTATTATTATAAAAGCCAATTGTGATACAATCAGGATTTTTAGATAAAAACATTAATAGGTATTTGTTTTGATATATCATTGCATTGTAATGTAGTAATGATATACAGGGTGCTTCAAAAAAATGTATACACACTTTAAACTATTGTAGTTTTCCCGCTCTACAAGGCTAATGTTATATTTCTTCGCCAGGTGCCAGCATAATCGTCCCTCTATGTTATCTTATCAGTTGGAATTTGTAATATCAACATGGGGGACGTACGTTTGAGTTTTGAAGAACGTAAGCAGGTTATTAAGTGGTACTGGAAGTTTGAGAATGTAAATAAAGTTCAAAGACAGTGGAGAAGGGAGTATGATACAGAACCACCTTCAAGATTAACAATTACACGCATACGAGACAAATTCGAAGTTCATGGAACAGTGTGTGATGTGCATAAAGGTCATTCAGGTCGGCCTCGAACAGCTACAAGTGATGAGTCATCAACGGCAGTCTTGGAACTTTTTCAACGCTCTCCTAACAAATCTTCAAGGCAAGGGGCACGTGAAAGTGATGTAAGTGCTAGCAGCGTGCTACGCATTCTGAAGAGAGGCAAGTATCGTGTTTACATTCCAAGGCTGGTGCAACAGCTAAATGACGACGATCCAGATCGAAGGTTGCAATTTTGTGAATGGATTCAGGAGATGGTGATACGTGAACCGGGATTTATGGGTAGCATCATTTGGTCGGATGAAGCCCAATTCAAACTTAATGGAACTGTCAATAGGCACAATTGTGTTTACTGGGGTGAAGAAAATCCTCACATTACAATTGAAAAAGCTGTAAATTTGCCTGGTGTAAATGTGTGGTGCGGTTTGTCTTCAAGGGGACTCATTGGACCTTTTTGATTTGAAGGCACTGGTATTAATTACCTAATAATGCTTGCTGATTCCATATTTCCTGCCATTCGTGCATTATACGGTAATGATGATTTTTATTTTCAACAAGATGGTGCTCCGCCGCACTATCACAGGGACGTACGAGCTTACCTGGATCAAAATTTGTCGGGACAGTGGATAGGACGCAGGGGGCCAATCGAGTTTCCAGCACGCTCTCCAGACCTTACACCACTGGATTTCTTCTTGTGGGGCACAGTAAAAGATGAGGTGTACAAACGTAAACCACGTAACCTAGACATTCTTTGGAATGAGATTCAAGCAGTGTGTAGAGAAATCTCATTGGACGTTTTGATACGATGTACAGAATCAGTGGTGACTCGTACTCAGAATTGTATTGATGCTGCAGGTCACCAATTTGAACAGTATTAACATTTGTTATTTATGTTTCATTTACATTGGACTTTCAGCTTTCTATTTTCCTGAAATTTAACTTTGTAGAACGGTAAATAAATTTTCTATGGAAGTTCAAAGTGTGTATACATTTTTTTGAAGCACCCTGTATATACTCTTATAAATATTAGGAGCTCCTCAATTAAAAATTGCCAAATAAGATAGGGTACAAGCTTACATCAGTACACTGGCTGGTCAACATTCCAAATTTCCTACCAGAATGCATTGGTGTAAATTGAAAATGACGAACATACGAATGCTGTCAGTATGTACATCAGTCTAGCGTGTGCAGTGATTCTATGCATGCAGAAAAATTATCTTTTAAATTGCTTTTAACAACTCGCTATTCAGTTCTATATTGAAGATCATTCATTGTGAAGTACTTATTCATGCTAGTTTTTGTATATCAAAACATAATAAAATTGCTCGGGATCAAGTTAGAACAATTTTTATTTATGTATCATATCAAAAGACACCATTATGTAGTAGTTGGAATATATTATACAAATGCATTATGCACGATAACATCATAAGGATGAATGAAATTTGTATAAGATGTACTTACAAGTACCGTACCAAAACGGAAATAATTGTATAAGAAATTAATCCTATGGTTTAAAAGATCTAACTGCCCAATTTTACGAGGGTGAATACAGTTTTATTATTTATATTAGGCCTATAATTTCTGGAATGAATTTTCATCTAGATATTTGGATTTGACATCACTTTTATAAAAATATGTTCATTCATAGAGGTATAATTTAAAGCATTTTCATTGTAAATAGATTTGTAACTAAGAGCAACGCTTTCATCTCATGATTTTATATTACACAAAAATATGATTATACCACTAATATTTTTTCTTTTATTAGGTTGTGTTGACAAATCAATTAACAACCAAGATAACCAATGGAGAGTCACAACTTTTACCTGCTTTAGGAGAAAGTCTTGGACATTTAATCAATCATAGAGTAATGGTAGGGAGGTTGATGCATGCTCATATATTCTCAGCTGTTCTAACAAAAAGTTCCAACCTTCCTACCGATTCTTCGCACTTCCAGGTGACTAAAATAAATTGCAATAACATACAATTTAGACTAGGCCAGCCTTCAAGTTATTTAGACTATACTAACGACCGTTGGTTCTTGGTGAAATTCTATTTATAAATAAATCAATGGGAAACTTTTTATAATAATTTCAATTCTTTATTGAGCCGTGCGGACCTAGGTTTCGCCAGCTGAGACATTGTAAGTTGCCTTCGACAATGCCGTAGCTGGCGAAACCTAGGTCGGCACGGCTCAATAAAGAATTGTGAAATTATTACAAAAAGTGTTTCATACATTTATTCAAGTTATTTTTAATTATAATAGTCTCATTATGATTGAGTAGAGTATGAACATTAGTTTTTATACTTTAATTCTATATCTGAGGTCAACAAGTAACCAAAATTAGGGGTCTGCGGGTATTGATTTTTTGGTTCGGGTCGGGTAGTGAAATTTTTCGTTTAGGTCAGGTTGTGAAATATTTCACCCTAGTCTGGTCGGGTAGTGAAATATTTTACCCAAGTCTGGTCGGGTAGTAAACAAAAACTCGAAGCAAGTGATGATGTTATATTTAGTAAATACAACATTTTTCTTCTGAATTTAGCACTTATCTCAGAATTCATAAATATTATATTATCCTACTGTATGACTATGCCTACTGAGTAAGTTATTAGGTTACTAAAAACATGATCAGCCTAACCAAACTAAACTACAGTAAAACCTCTTATATCCCCGGATCAATGTGGCGCCGGGCGATCCGGATATCAAAAAATCCAGATTTGAGAGAGGTTTTTTTTTTAATATGGGTAAATTGGTTGAAATTAGGGATGGGTCGATTCTCGATACCGATTTTCGATACCACCGATACTTTAGCTTTGGTATCGGTATCGCGAATCGATAGCCGAAACTCGATACCGATTACCGATACCAAGAAATACTTAGTTGTCAGAACTGCCCGTTCTCGTATAGACTCCGTGAATGTAATCTCCGGTATTTGCAATCGCATTCTCTGTATTTTAACTCAATTCAGCATTTAACAATAAATATCAGTAGGGAAAATGTAAAACATTATTAATTTTATGTAAGTAGACATTTTCCCCAGTAAAATGTTTTAGGCAATTGTTTCCTTTCTTAAATAAACGCTTCTTGTTTTATTTTTATTCATGCGTAGGCTGTTATTTGTACACAAGAAGTCTAGAGTAGGCTCAAGGTCAAACACTTATTGATTTGTTTGTTATCGTGTCTATAGAATTAGGGTGTCTACTGTGAAGAAAAATAACACATTTTATAGATCGGTAACAAAAGTATTTAAACTTTAAAGTAATAATTTTATTTGTTTGAAATCGGGTAAAACTTGTTGGGACTTACGTTACCCGTGATTTATGATTTTTATGGGAGTCCCTACGGAATTCCTTTGTTTTACTTTTTACAGCCCAACTCAAAAACATCATTCGCTACTACTGCAGTATTTAGTCGAAAATATTCATTTTTGATAGATATATTTATTATTTTTTACTACGCCGGATATCAGAGGTTTCGGATATGAGAGGTTCGGATTAGAGAGGTTTTACTGTATTAATTACTAGGCTAATTGAAATATTTTTTTCTATTCCTAAAAATACTGATTGCTGAATTGAATCTTTTTTCCATTCGATTGGTATTTTATCATTTGTATTGGTATTTCTCTCATAATCGCTATCTGTTACAAAGCTCGTAGGCCTAGCAGTACTAGGACGGCTACACCGATGTTAATTTTCTAGTGATAAAATTGCCTATTTTAGGAAATTTAAACTATACAGAACAAAAACAATGAAAAATAAAACTACTAACAAAAAACTATGGAACTAATAAAATAGCACATCCGTTTCAAAAAAGAGAAACGTTTTTTTATTTTCTAATACAAATTGTAAACAACAACGAAATTTACTGTGATGCGGTACGAACGAATCTGATGGTCATTATAATCTCAAACAACACGGAATCACAAAATCAAAATACGGACTACTAAACAGAGTAAAACAAAAGTGAACAGTTATGACGTTATAAGAACCTTTTTGCCAAAAACTTTAAATGTCGGCTGTGTAAAATTAATGTTGACATTTCGGTTTTGCATTTCATTTCTGGTAACATGCTTGTATGCAATTCGAAATTTTTCAGATTGGAAAGCTAAAAGAATATCATATCGCAGTAACAGTTGTTGGAGAAAAGATTCTCTCATAAAAAATCAGGGGAAATTATCGGTTAATCAATTCCTAAGTAACGAATTATACAACATGGATTATAATATACATTACTGGTAGGCATAAGCACGGATTATGCAAGACGAAATTATTATAGTCATGTCGCACATAAAACACAAGACGTGTCTACTGTTTAGGTTTTGGACTTTTTTCACCAGAAAAATTGTGTTTTCTATGTGACTTGAAGTAAACGACAGTTGTCTAGCTGTTTAAACCAACATGACGTCCGGTCTTGATTCCATATTTGTCGAGTCGAGATCATTTGTTGTGATTAGGCCTATAATATGAATAAAGAAGGTTGGGTAATTTTCTAAGTTTCAATTTTTGACACATTGTATTAATTTTTTATATTGAAATAGCTTTTATCGGCTCATTTTTGCTTTTTACCTATAAAGAAATTGAATTATTCATTTTAATTCTTCACTACCGTACCCGAATTTGTCGGGAATTTATTTCGTCACTACCCAAATTTTACGGGACTGAATTCCTCACTACCCAAACTTATCAAGTATAGCAAAAATACTCGCCCGTATTTGAACATATATTTCGGGTAGTGAAAAAAACCTGCCCGAAACCCGAAAATTCGGGTACCCGCAGACCCCTAACCAAAATTGCCTTATTTTTAAGCTCATTTAGTTAATAGCCTCATTAGCAACAGGCTATACATAAATTATTTGCTTTCTTTTATTGAATTTTTAAGACAATTTTCTTCCTTTTTAGCCTACAGTATGGCTACTAATTAAAACAATAATAGGCTACTGATTTAATCATGTATTGGGTACAATATTTCACCTACAATAAAGAAATCACATAAAAATTGTGCCAAAAAAATAATACATAGCTATATAATGTGTCTGATTCGGTGAAATGGAGCTACCTTAAATCCAACTCCCAAATAGGCCTAGTTGGATTTAAGACAGAATAGGCTACCTACTTAAGAATAAAATCATTTTAAAATGTTTTGTTGTATCCAACTATACTACCGAAGCCAAGTTAAGATACTTTAAAAATGTAAATTTATCCATTGCATAAAATGATCAATAAAAAGAATCATACTAATCGGACCATTATTACCAAAATATTAATTTTTTAATAGCAAATTACGGTAAAAATTATTTTGAGAAAAAGACATTTATTTTACTTTGAAAATTATTAATTTTTCACTGACTTCGAAGTTGATTTAATTCTTAAACCTGCTGAAGGCTATCTTAATTCCATAATATATCTCTCAACTTATATTGTTATTTTAAAAACAAAAATTATTAGTTATTTCATAACATTTTCATGTCGCCTTTCCGAATAATATTAAATATAAGACTTATTCCGAAACCTCTAGGCCTAATCCCATAAAATAAAGACACAAAAGGACTGTAGATTGGCACTAAGGTATGTAAACTTATATAGTCCATACAACAGTTCTGCAGGCATTACAATGTAATGAATTTGTTGAGAATGTTGATTGGTGAACCAGACTACAGTTTACCTTTGTTCTTCTTTGACTAATAATCCCAACAACTAAATATTTCTGTCAAGTATGAGCTAAATCATACAACTTATGTTAATTTTTCCATTTAATGAAATTTATTGGGGCAGAGGGTTTGGACCTTGCTAAATCCATAGGTCCGGTCAGGTACTGAAGTGAATAAAGATTCAATTTTGTATATAATCAAGTGGAAGTTCACAAATTACTTTTTGTGAACCAATGTCTGCAGTTTTTGTAATACTGTAATAATAGAAATTAAATAACTTCACAAGCATTAAAATTAATCATATAGAATTTAGATAATCAACATTTCTAATTTGTATTTAATAATAATTAATATGATATCTAGGCAGTTTACCAAGTACAAAACTGTAGGCAAAGCGTACTACATAATACAAGTTACAAACTGTGTATGGCTAAAATAATCAAGGAGTCTTGAGAAGAATGTGATAAGTGTGAAATCATTGCAGACATACAAAAGGACAAGCCAAGAGAGTAGATGTGGGAGGTAGAGAAAGTTATCTCAATCCATAATTTAAAAAAAAAATAGTGTTGTGGATTGAATAGTGTAAAGGCATTAAAGATTTTTGGCTCTTCACAATATTCAGTAAATTATATACATGTCTCTTGGAGAAATTATTCATTTTTGAAACGATACAATCTATGTATAATTAGTTATATCCTGATAATCTGCTACCAGTTGTATTGTTTGGATAGTGAAAAATTACGGTATACTCTTAATGCAATTTTAAATGGACCGGTCGATTAAATTTTCTCTCTTTCTATTCCAATTTGTACCATAATCAGCTCTTTGACTTGCTATAAAACTGTCTTGATTGATCCAAATTTGTAAAAAGTTGTATTTAATGATTATTACTACTAAAATCAATAAAATTTGAAAAATACTTTTTGGCCTTTCAGCCTTAACAAAATTTGTTTTCTATAGGGCCTACTCTTTTATTTCATAGTACAGTAATACTTTGTTTTAAATAAACAGATGATTACATAACATTGTAATACCTCATACTTCAGTTTCAACTCAGAAACATACAGATGACCATGTGTACTTTTATCATTATTCAGCCAAAGATTATTTTCATTGTGTTCGTAATAATGCAATATGTTTTATTCAATTTAATTCTTGGTTTTCTCTTTTGCCAAGTAATATTTTTAAATAAAAGTTTGTTCTATTTCTAATAAAAAGAAAGTGTCAACGTGTAGATTTTAACTGTGAAAGAAATATTGAGCATATGATTTGAAAAGTAAATTAGTTTCAACCATAGCCAGCTCAAGTTTGCATTAAAATTGTATAATTGTTTTTAATATTAGCTGTATTAATAAATTGATTTTATTTTACAGGTGCTTGATAAAGGAATCCGTGACATCTAAATAAAATGCTGTTAATCTCTTTGATATGTTTATAATAAATAATTTGTTGAATTGATATCATTTACTTTCATCCATAATTTCCTTTGCTTTTAAAACTACAATACTTTATAAATAAAAAGTGGAGAAAAATGTGAGGTGAATAAAAATGAGATTCATGAGAATCTAATACAAGAATTGTACATATTTATACTATGAAAATCTCAAGAAATATTTATTAATAAAAATATATAATTGTGATTGTATACGGTACTTAATACATAATTGTTTTATATATAACAATTTATTCCATATAACATTGAGATTATCTTCAGTTCTTACTAAACAGAAATACATTTTCTGGAGGTCTTCTAGTTTTGTTATTATATTTTCTCTTTACTTGACTGTGAAACTCAAAAAGAAAGATATTCTGCTTGTTAATCTATGTATGTTACTCCTTTGATGAAATATTGTGACATTACATTCATCTTGGTAATCTAGTTACATCATATAGACCCGTCATTAGAGTAAATAAAAGGCAGTTTTTGCTAAAAAATGTAACAGCAAACTGATTGTGCTATGACTTGAATAGTTTGTAGATGAAAATATCATCTTCAGAAACAATGGTTTTTTATTGTTGAATTATTGAAACACCAAAAAGTTACACAATTTAGAGCGTTATCTTGAAAAATGCATATAAATGTGTAGCGATTATGAACTTCGAAACTCAGATTTCCGTAAACATGCTGAGAACTTGGTTGAATGTGGTCCTGAACATGACCCTAAACGCACAAGTAATTTGTCGGAGTCAAGTAGAGTTGGTGAGGGAATTTCTCTACCGCTGGCTAGCTTATAGCGGCGAAGAAGTTCCCCCACCTACTCTATTTGACTCCGACCCATGACTCGCGCGTTTAGAGTCGTGTTTGGAACCACATTTAACCAACTTCTCAGCATACTTAAGGAAAACTGAAAAATATAAGTTTTGTTGAGGCTCAGAATCGTTTTGAAAAATTAAAATAGGTCATTAGTTTGTAAACTAAACTGAATGGAACAAATACTTATAAACTAAACCTCATCATGTGAAGATTTTATCCTAAATCATTGAATCTTAAAGACTCCAGTTCTACTACCAAGTTTTGCATAGTATTCAATGCATCATCAAAAACTTCATCTGGTAAATCACTTAATAATAAGTTATTTTCTGGGCCTAAACTACAAAAGGACATAGTTTAAATCATTTGTAACTTTTGTCTTCGGCCTATTTCTTTTAAATTGGAAATTTGTAAAATTTACAGGCGGATCATCAACCACAACATTAAAAGTGATAGACTTGATAGAATTCTGCTTGGTATCTGCATAATTTTCGATGCATGCCTTAAGTTCAGCAAACAGGTCCAATTACAGCACAAGAGTTTAATAAAGGCTTTATTAATCTGGATTAAGAGGGGACCGGAGTCAATTGTAAAACCGCTTTTTAGTTTCCAAAGTGAACACTAGGGTAGCTCTACAAGTTCGTCCGTATCACTACTTGGAGCGCTGCCTGCACAAAATGAGTTATACAGTATACAGCTACCTGCTCCCAACTGACAGGGAGGGGGAGAGTCCGAAGGACAGCCGAAAAATAAAGTGAATAACACTGTTATACGCATTCACAACAATCACAAGCTAGACAGTCTGGCATTTAGCCGTAGGCTAATAGAAAATGATGAGAGGGCGATAATGCTTACAGAATGTAGGTCCACCTGTAAGTATAAGAATCGCGTTGACATTATTAGTAGCCTACCACTCATAAGTAAATATTGAAATCTTGAGTTCTCTAATGGTACCGGTACATTACTTGTAAATATTATATTTAAACAGAAATTCAATATTTTTTCAATTCATTACTGATGATTTTAAAAAGTTGTCCAGCTTGGTTTTTTTATATTGCAACATGGTTTGCTTATGACTTAATAGATTATAATATTTACTGTTTCTGTTTCTGTTCTGTTTACTGTTTAATAATTTCTATAGTCTGTGACCAAAGTCATATTATTTGTCATTTTTCTGGTGACTAAAATTCCAAAAACCCTTAGGATATTACAGACCTAATATCAGAAGTAATATACATTATATTTGTTTCCTTATCATGTTTCATATCACTGCAAACTATGATAACTGGTCCCGCAATCAAAAAATATATCATTTGTATGGAAGAAACAAAATTATTCAAAAGTTGTTCTTTTTCATACAATATTGGGTTTTTAAAAACTTTCTAGTAATTAATTTGAATAGCATAAAGTAATAATGAGACGTAAATCATCTTAAATATCGTTGTGTAAAATAATTATGTTTTATTGAACACACCAAAGTAGTGTTCTTCAATTATTTAAAAAATCTAAAAGTAAATAAGCACTCTTTATGGTTAGCCTACATCATGCTTATTGCCTACATGAATAGTTTTTCCTAGCAATTGATTTGAATAAAATTATAAAATTGAAGTAATAATAAGACTACAATTTAAAAAACAATATAAGACTACAATAATACAACAATTAGACTACAAGTAAATAATAACAAGACTACTGCAATAATACTACATTTCAATAATAATAATACTACAATAAGACTAAAATTAATAATAATAATAAGACAATTGAAGAAATAATAATTCATATGTCAGCTTCGGACAGTTCTCCTACTTCTCTAATTTCTCCATTAACAACGATCTTGGATGTTTTATTAGCAACTTTATTCTTTGCATTGAGTATGTACGTCGGGTTTCTAATGGGCATCGACCTGCATACTCTTGGGCCAATAAGTTCAGACAGAATACAATTCTTGTAGAACTTTTCTAGTTTCAAAGACGTACCGCGAGGCTGGCAAAAGGGTGCCTGGTGCTCCCAAGACCTTGTTGTCCTATTTTGATTTCGAGCTGAGGGATAATGTGGGAGACTTTATTGTAGTTGGCTCGCATAATCGCAAGGCACTGAAGTGTAAGGGCGATTGGCGGACATAAAATTCTGAACCGAGTGTTGAATGAGTTTGATTGAGGGAAATTTATTGAAATAAAACGTAAAATAAAATAATAATAAAAAAGCAGTACCGGAATGGCGTTGCGGCACCAGTATATTCTTGTATACAGGTTATGCTTAATTTATTACTATATTATTAATAATTAATTACATTTAATTTCTGTCATATTACACAATCTTGTTATCGCATTTAATTTATTGTACTATTCTTTTCATATTTAACTAGATATAATAAAATGTTGAAATATTTTGAAAAATGTTGTCATTATTATCAAAAAATTATGAAATGTCAATTTTATTTCATGGGCACATTTAAAAGGGCACTTTTTGCTTTTATGTTTAAATCTTATTGATAGCTATTTCTGAAGATCTACCGGGCTGATTTTAGTGCTGTTTGTTTTAATTTACAGAAAATGTCATTATTATCAAAAAATTATGAAATGTCAATTTTATTTCATGGACTCATTTAAAAGGGCACTTTTTGAGTTTTATGCTTTTATGTTTAAATTCTATTGATAGCTATTTCTGAAGATCTACTTGGCTGATTTTAGTGCTGATTGTTTTAATTTACAGAAAATGTTGTAATTATTATCAAAAAAATATGAAATGTCAATTTTATTTCATGGGCACATTTAAAAGGGCACTTTTTTAGTTGTTTGGCTTTTATGTTTAAATCCTATTGATAGCTATTTCTGAAGATCTACCTGGCCGATTTTAGAGTTGTTTGTTTTAAAAGACAGAAAATGTTGTCATTATTATCAAAAAATTATGAAATGTCAATTTTATTTCATGGGCACATTTAAAAGGGCACTTTTTTATTTTTTTGGCTTTTATGTTTAAATCCTATTGATAGCTAATTCTGAAGATCTACCGGGCCGAATTTAGTGCTGTTTATTTTAGATAACAGAAAATGTTGTCATTATTATCAAAAAATTATGAAGTGTCAATTTCATTTCATGGGCATATTTAAAAGGGTACTTTTTGAGTTTTTTGGCTTTTATGTTAAAATCCTATTGATAGATTTCTGAAAATCTACCTTGATGATTTTAATGCTGTTTGTTTTACATGACAGAAAGTGTTGTCATTACTATTAAAAAATTATGAAATGCCAATTTTATTTCATGAATATTTATACGGGCAGTTTTTACATTTTTTTGGTTTTAGGTTAAAACCGTATTGATAGCTATTTCTGAAGATATACCGGACCGAATTTAGTGGTGTTTGCTTTAAATGACAGAAAATACTGTCATTATTATCAAAAAATTATGAAATGTCAATTTTATTTCATTGGTATATTTACAAGGGCATTTTTCGAGTTTTTGTTTATTTGGTTTAAAACCTTTTTGGTACCGGTTTCTGGAGATCAACCTGGTCGGTCAATTGTGCGGTTTGATTTAAATGAAAGAAAATGTTGTCATCATTATAATACAATTAAGAAATGCCATTTTTATTTCATCGATATATTTATAAGGTCAATTTTAGATTTTTTTTTAGTTTTAGGTTTTTTATTGATAAATATTTATGGATTTCTTCATGTCCGATTTTCGTGTCTTTGGTTTTAAATTAAATAAAATCTCATTATTTAAACAAATTATTAAATGCTATTTTTTCCATTATTGGATACTTTTGAGTTTTTTGTTTGTTTTTAGGTTAAAAACCTATTTTTTATATGTTTTTAGATTTTTTTAGTAAAAACTTCATTAGGCGCGTGCACTTTTTTCAAGGCATTTTATTAATTATAGTCAGGTATTTCTTTTAACAGAATTATTTAAAAGTCAGTATTACATAGAAGTGGTTTAGCAATGGAATATGTTTTAAATGTTTTGTAATGTTTCATTTTACTCTACTATTAGTCTATACTTATTTTATTATTTACAAGAGTCAAGCATAAGCTGCTGGGGCACTACTTGGTGCGGCCTCAAGACGAGGTTTATCTTTGTGTATTCATTGATGGTGTAAAGGTACAGACTCAATACTGTGTGGGTTAACCCTTAAAGGGCGGCTAGCGCCTTAAGACGCGGCATAACCCAATCTCTAAGCGCGGTTAGCACCTTCAAACGCAAATACACAAACACATGCATAGATGATTCCATAGTTCACGAAACTTCCAGTAGAGTACAGAGAGATGTTCTTTGGATATGTTTAGACCAAATAAAAAATATAAGCAACATCTGTGACGTTTTATCGGTCTGTGTTAGTACATAATTGTTTTATTTTTAGACAACAATAAGTATTGCTTTTATGAATTTAGTTTTTGAATAATTGTAAATTCTGGTAAGTTTATTTTGAATTTTTTTAAATTCTTAAAAAAATATTTAAAACTAGATTAATATTTATTAGTTGAGTATTTTTTGTGTGCACTTCTTAATCCTAAGGATCAAAATTTAAAAAGAACATTGAGAAAATAAATATTTTTTTTAACTCTAAATAAGCGGTAGCCCATATTTTAGCTTAGCACTTTGGGGAAGGGTTTATTTCACCTGAACAGCCAAATAGGTTTCCCAAATTTTCAAAGTTTTCTTGGAGAGGTCAACAATTTTGCAGAAGGATACTCCTTAATCCCCATGCCTCCTAAAAAATATCATATGGGCGCCCTTGAACGTTAAAGAACTATTCATCCATAATTTACATATAAATACATTTTTTCTGTATGAGATAAAAGTTATGCAACTTTGGATAATGTAGCCTAATAATAATTGCATATCCGTGAAGTACATAAATCAGTATAGATAAAAGAAGACCTGATTGGTTTATAATCAACGAACAGCCAAAACTATGATGGCTAGGGACTTAACACTTTCAGAGTAGGGACTTAACACTCTACCTTCATAAAACTATGTAGAGGTGCACTAAGAAAGGATTTTGCAAAATATTGATTTTAATGGTTGAAAATAGTTAAAATTGGGGTTTACGCTCCTATAACAGATAAAAAAGCTGATTTGAATCAAAAGCTTAACAACACAACTCTAGGTGTGGCCAACACCTGTTTGTTGAATGAATTATTTATATTCATTATCTCAGTAAATTTATAATCAGTTAATTACTTTCACAATGAAAAAATTACTCTACTATAATTCAAACATCTGTTGTTAGGCTACATATATTATAAACTAGCTGACCCATACGGCGTTGCCCGTGGTGGTTGGTATTTTCAGTCTTTTTAACGTAATTGTATTCTTTTTAAGTGTTCAGTCAGTGAGTGGTATTTGGCTTATATAAATATTGTCATAATAATAAAAGATCTGAAATTATGATTTTAACAACTTTGATCCCCCCAAACCCCTCCTAAAATTTCGAAATTTTTCATACCCTTTCTTAGTGAGCACCTATGGCCCTAGAGGAAGCTATACATCCCAAATTTCATTCCAATCCGTTCGGTAGTTTTGAAAAAATCATGATTTAATAACTTTGATCCCCCAAAAATTTCCAATTTTTTAAAACCCTTTTTTAGTGAACACTTATGGCCCTAGAGGAAGCTACATACCAAATTTCATTCCAAGCCGTTCGGTACTTTAAAAAAAATCGTGACTTAATAACTTTGATCCCCAAACCCCCCTAAAATTTCGAGATTTTTCAAACCCTTTCTTAGCAAGCACCTATGGCCCTAGAGGAAGCTACATACCAAATTTCATTCCAATCCGTTTGGTACCTAGTTTTTGAGAAATCGTGATGAGTGAGTGGTATTTTGTTTTTATATATAGATAAAACACCTAGTTGCGATCAAAAGCTTAAAACTATACTGCAAACACACATTTCGTGAAAGCATTTACATTTATTACCATATTCATATCAACATCAACCAACTTGGAAAATTTAGACTAAATTCTTCACAACCCACATCAGTTTTTTGAGGTTAGGAGTTGTTGATTGGCAAACTCAAAGACTTTCTATATTATAATTCAAACACCTATTACTATTAAAATAAATCGACCACGCAGCTGGACCGCTGACGTGAGTTGAGCAAATTTCCAAAATTAAGTTTATATGCCTATGTTTTAGGGTTTTAACCAACAATTTGGGAAATAGGTCTACTCACGAAGGCGTTGAACAGCTGTCTGTGTGTACGCAATATATTAGTAGAATTTGTTTCCTCCTAGTGGCCTCGCGAGTTTGCATCACTTGGCTTTGAACTGGGTACTTTTATGGTATTTTACGTTTTTGTTGATTTTGGGGGAACCAAGCGAGCTATATAAGGTCGCGTAAACAAAATGCGCAGAATAACATCCTACATTTATATTGTTAGAAAAAACTCTAAAAATTTTCATTCTCGTAGTAAAAATCTCAAAAAATTGTTACTTCCGGTCAAAAAACATACTTTCGGTTGTTGGATTTTATTGGCTAACGAACTCGACCGAGCCACATAGACAACCAAGACGTGTACCAAATTTGGACCAAATCGGACTTAAAATGCGGCCGCTAGAGTGTGAACACATATATATATGAATTTTTTTTACACCCCAAAACGTGTTCTGGGGACCATACTAAAATACTGTACTGGACAAATTATTAACAGTTAATTTGAAAGTGTAGGCCTAGGTAGCAGCATCTTCCGGACTATTGTAAAATTATGACAATTTCAAATTTTAAGGAACCAGCTAGGTGGCAGCACGGTATATAGTATTCTATATAACTATAGAATTTCAGTTTGGAAAGTCCTTCTTCATAAACATTTCCTCCAAGCAAAGTGCTGTCTGGGATGACAGCAGCTTGAAGTCATTAAAATGCTGTGACCCTAAGCCATTTCGAATCAAAATCCCAACTATAGTGGATGATGAAAAACATCCCATTTGAATTGATGTAATAGGATCCTTTGTAGTGATGAGCATTGTTATGCAAAAACAGGACTTAATACTTCAGGAAACCAGAATTTGTTCTGGGCAGCCCTTCTTAAATTCTTCTTGTAAAGTCTCACAATTGATTTTGTGTTGTTTAATGAAGCAACTTTATGCTACACTAATGAAGTTGAGGTCATTACTTTTTCTAACAAATTAAACCACCGTTTTTCTAACCAAGTTCATCACTTACTACAGTTGGCATGCCATTCTTACTCTCATCAAGATAGTTATTTTCCTTTATTTGTAAACCAAGGAATCCTCTCATGTACATCTTCACTCATTTTTGTTTATACTGTACTAAAAAAAAATACTGATCACAATTAATTCCTACTGTTATTGACAATTTTTTTGCCATCAGAAATCTTACCATAGCACACATTTGGTGGGTTTCTATTGGAGTGCTCATTTTGAAAAACTATTTGGGCAAATTACCTTTAGCACAACCTTCAACATACTGCACTATGCCAATACCCCCAGTACTTCTAGAAGCAAACAAATATTTCTAGAGAAGAAAGAGTAGCAAAGAACTAGAGAATTGTTGGAAACAGAAAGTTGTGTTGCAAGGTTTTATAGACAGGTAAGGATCACCATCACACACACAATAAATAAATTCAAATGACTGAAGAACATCAAGCCTTTAAAGATATAATTACCAATATTATAATTACAAACCACGACTCAATACATCAATTTTATTAAATTTTACACATTCAATGGAACAAAAACTGAATTTTTTATAAATTTACAAACTTCAATACATTATTTATTTGTGCTTCTTATAAAATAGAAATTATAATACACAATCTGGAAACTATGAGTTAAAAACACATTAAACTCTTTGAAAAAGCCATTTTTATTCCTTGGCGAAAAGGATGGGAGCAGATAGATTACCGGTATATTTTCCCCAAAAAAGAAACGATAACTGGGATATATTTATTGATCAAATAAAATCATTTCAAGTTTTTAAAAATTATATGAAACTAAACCTAGACAGCACCAAACCCAAGATAATACAAATAAAGCAATGATGTGTGACTCAATTAATTTTGTTAGTCAATCTCTTGAAATTACATAGAAATTATATCTACCTTAAACTTCAAATATCAATTTAAGTCAATAGAGCATAAAAATGTGTTTTCTACTTTAGGCACTAATCAAAAATTATTTAAGGCATGGATTTTTAACTTGGTCATGAAGGTGTTCAGTCTTTACAAAATATGAACAGAAAATGTGTATAACGCTTTAAAGATAATAACAGAAGGCCTTTTGTTCAATAATTCAACTACAAATGTATTACAAAACTAAAAAGAAAAATTCACATAAATGGGACTATTAGTACATAGGCCATTTCATTACAAGTCTTAGAGAAATAGGTGGGATCAAAATGAATAAGAGTAGAATAATTATGTATAAAGAGCACCAATTTTGTTAACAATTACAAAATATTTGTTAGTATTCTACAACCTCAATTAAAGTAGAATTAAAAAAAAAACATTCAACAGAGTGAAGCTTGAATGTGAAGGCTCCCCATGGATTCGATTGATTTTTTAAACTTGAACCTGAAGGATAAACCTACTTTTGTTGTTACTTACTTCTTACTTACTTTTGTAAGTACTTTTGTTGTTAGAGTAGTGAAAGATATTTGATCAAAACAAAATAAATAAGAGTAGAATCAATATATGTATAAAGAGCTTTAAAGTTTTGTATCAATTTTATAAAATATTTGTTAGTAGTATATTTACAACCTCAGTTAGAAGCAGCATGTTTCAAATTAAAATATCAGTTGGAGCTTAGTTTGATTTTTTTAAATTAATAAAAAGTGTGAAGCTTTAGCCTGAATTGGTTTTTAGAGAAATGAAAGGTAAGGCTAAACAATAGGCTATCTAATAACTTTAATAATTTATCAACATAAAATATTAATAATCCAACTCTTTACAAGTAATTTACTTCAAACTTTACCTATAACCAATAATTTATGTTTGGTATTTTATGGTAGAATATTTTGCTAAATTAAATCAAATTGGAAATTAGGAAAATTTAATCAGAAATATGCAGTGCTGCTGCGTGTAAATTCAATACTTTATGAACAATGTAGGCCTACTATATCAATTTACATAAGTTAGATATTTAAAAATCTAACCAACTACATATAATTTGGTGTTTTAAAACATTTGTAAAGTGTTATAAATTAATACTTATTTCCCCATAAAAACTCTTAACTAATAACACAAATCATTCAATTAATATTCATAACAATATTATATAATATAAATTTGATTTTTTTTAACAAAACATATTTTTAACAATATAAACAACAAATTTATTTTAAAACATTATTATTTTGATTAAACAGTTCAGATTTAATATAAATAATGTTGTATACATATTTATGCTATAAACAAAAATAATAACCAATAAATTACACTTTAACAATAGAAAATATATATTTTTAAGTTAAAGAGACTTGATTTGTAAACAAAATTTATATCACTTAAATACATAATATTCATAATAATTGAAAACTGGCCATAATTAGCAAGTAATAAATAAAATAACAGATCTAAAATATATACTTTTAATACTACTTTCCTTTAATGGTGTTTATTTTTCTATTACAATTAATTGTTTCTTTTCTTACACATTCTTAACTATTAAAATAAAAATATAGTTTGCACGCGACGCTCGCTTCAACCAGTAGAACCTTTTCTATTTTCAGTCTTGTACAGTGAGCTTTAAGTATTACAAATACTTCCTTTGCAGAATTATTTAAGCCAAAATAATATACTTCGACGCTTAAGTTTAAAAAAAAAAGAAATACAAACAATTATAAATCTAAGTACAGATGTCTTGTTCTTAAGTTTACTTGGAATTGAATGACAGTAGTTTGGCCAGTGTTTGCTTGCAAGAGAGGCACTTACGTAAAGTACAGAAATAGCTGTTAAAACATTTAGGCAACCAAAGTAATCAATACTTTTTTGTAATCTCCTGATGTATCACCCTGAAACATAGAATAAAAAACTGATTGGTAAATACAATACATTTAAATAAACATAAATTCCATTTAGTAGACTACAGATTAGTGTAAAGAAGAGAGGTCTCTTATCCATACTCCATACTTCCATACTCTCTCTTTATCGCATTGGAAGAGTATGAAATATGAAAGGGAGGATCGGCCAACCAAAATAGGAAAAAGGATGTCAGAGTTTACTTCATAAGTGGGTCAAGCATTAAATTTGATCTTAAATTTATTATTACTTGAACTGGACTTATGACTAAGAAACTCTATATAAATAATAAAACAAACATAGTTTCTCACAAAAACGTTTAATAGTTAAATTCGTTTTTATGACCAAGTCATCATCATTAATGATCACTTATAACTTAGACATACATATGTTAATTCTATTCTGCATATTCTATGCTGCTAATCTAAACTAATTGGTACTGAACACTATTCGGAATAGGCGGATTTCATAAACGTATTACTTGTTAAGGCGTAAATTAAGTGAGGAGAAATCTGCTAGTTTCAGTTCTATACAGCGTTGATCGGCTAGGAGGAAACCGAGGAGGAGGTGAACGCTCAAATTGAACTCATATCACACGTAGAAGAGGCAAATGCTCTTAACCTCGCCTTAGTGTAGGTTTACACTAGGGATGTGTCGATACCAGATTTTTCGATTCTCGATACCGATACTTTGAAAAATCGATTCTCGATTCCCAATACCGATACCTAAAAAAAAAAAAACCAACAGCGAAAAAAATAAATAAAATGACGAATGTCCGCAAAGAATACGACGTCCGAATATTATTAGCGCTACTTTTAAAAAACGCCGGCGTTAAAAATAATTTAAGTACCACAGTAAATGTCCGCAAAAAATCGATGCCCGAATATAATTAGTACCAATTTTATGAACTGCCATTGGTGAAATGTTATTAAAAATAAAATGACGAATGTCCGCAAAAGAATACGACGTCCGAATATTATTAGCGATAATTTTATAAAACGCGGCATTCTGTCGTATGTCCGCGAAAAAACCTACTCCCGAAAACAATGGAATGTCCGCAAAGAAAATACAATTAACCTAGTCCAATGAAAAACACGTGAGAGTTTCAGTAACGAAATAGCAGAATGCGTTGCAATTTAAAATAAAACAAGTTTTTAATTATTCGGAATAATATTTTTTTACGACTAACTAGGATTGCGTTACTCGGAATATCATATGTTTTGTTTCTGAACGTTCAATTCGGATAAGTTCAGAAATAATCGGAACTTCAATCATCGAAAATTTGATTCGACGGCGTCCGTTCCGTTTAGTCCCGCCGAAGTCTGAACAACTTGTTAGAACAAAGTACTGTAATATCAAGATAATAACGCTGTGTGTAAATACTTACAGTATTCAGTTTTAGTGCAGTGTTTTATAAATTTTTTTTATTAAATTTAATTTTGTTTTAGTAACCGCATTAGTTAATAGTAGAGCGTCGATTTGTTCGGGTAATTAAATTGTGTAGGCCTACTCACTTACGAAGTGCGGCCCAGCCCTCGGCTGACTCAACAGCGGCCGCTGTTCCGTTGAGCGCACAAACTCCCTGAAGTCTACAACTCGGCTGATTATGCGAGTAAAAACCTTTAAATTCGGAATTACGAGCACGATGTGCAGTACTGTAATGTACTTATTTATTTACAGTACATTTCCGCTTTTGGATAATCGACACTATACTGAATTAACATATTAATTTGATTAAGTTTAGTTAGTTGAGGATATGTGGAAACTTAACCGGAGTAGATTAGTCTTTTCAGCAATGGCATCGAAAGTGTGGCAATATTTTATAATAGACGTTGAAAGTGATGGACTTTTGTCTGTAATTTAACTTAGCTGAATACTTGTATTTAATTATCTGTACATAACATAGTTAATCATTTCAGTAATCAAATTAAATCTTATACTTTACTCTTAAATTCTTGTTAAATTCCTTGAATAATAAATAGAGCCCATTTGACTCTAGTACCGGAAACCGAAAAAAAATGGAACCGACCCATCTCTAAATAAAAAGTAAAACAAAGGAATTCTGTCCGGACTCCCATAAAAATCATAAATCACGGTTAACGTAAATCCTAACAAGTTTTACCCGACTTAAAACAAATAAAATTATTACTTTGAAGTTTAAATACTTTTGTTACCAATCTATAAAATGTGTTATTTTTCTTCACAGTAGACACCCTAATTCTAGACACAATAACAAACGAATCCATAAGTGTTTGACCTTGAGCCTACTCTAGACTTCTTGTGTACAAATAACAGCTTACGCATGAATAAAAATAAAACAAGAAGCGTTTACTTAAGAAAGGAAACAATTGCCTAAAACATTTTACTGGGGAAAATGTCTCCTTACATAAAATGAATAATGTTTTACTTTTTCCCTACTGATATTTATTGTTAAATGCTGAATTGAGTTAAAATCCAGAGAATGCGATTGCAAATACCGGAGATTACATTCACGGAGTCTATACGAGAACGGGCAGTTCTGACAACTGAGTATCTCTTGGTATCGGTAATGAGTTTCGGCTATCGATTCTCGATACCGATAACAAAGCTAAAGTATCGGTGGTATCGAGAATCGGTATCGAGAATCGACCCATCCCTAGTTTACACCATCGGTTTTTTCCTAACGTTGCGTTAAGATTTCGTTTTCGTTTAAAAACGGAAGACAAGGGATAGGTTGTTCGAACTGTCCGTTTTGTCATCCTGCAGTTTGTCCGTTAGTGTAGGCCTATCCATCTTCTTGAAAAAAGATCGAGAAAACAGTAAAATTGCTTTGGGATAACGAAAACGGCAGGTGGCAACAACACTAATAGCGCCTAGCTGTTGTATCTAATCAGTCCTTCTTTCTGACGGATCCGATATCCTTTTCACCCGATGCTTGTTGCGGTAGCTTATTTCCCGCAAAACGGATGAAAAATGACTGTAAAGGAAACA
Organism: Philaenus spumarius; assembly: GCA_018207615.1. Taxonomy (NCBI): domain Eukaryota; kingdom Metazoa; phylum Arthropoda; class Insecta; order Hemiptera; family Aphrophoridae; genus Philaenus; species Philaenus spumarius. The sequence continues at coordinate 89,159 of JAGFPH010000050.1, forward strand.
AAACCGACAATTTCAAAAGGCCCATTGGAATTAATCATGTTGTCAATGTCCGTTAACAAAAAAGTGTAAACCTACACTTACGCTACATCAAACAACACGCTTCATCAATGCCAAATGATGACATTCATGCGGTGATGGCGGAAGATTGCACCCTTCGTCAGAAAAAAATCATTGACTTTACTTCTTAAGTGAATTAGTTAAATAACTATTAAATTAGTTATTTTTTGTGTTTAGCAGTGATTAAAAATGATTCTATAGAATTGTATAAATGGAGCCAACATGTACTGTAAGTAACCAGCTTTCATTCCTATTTGATTTCAGGCGTTTTCATCAAGCTTAGGCTCTATGAATGTCCATAGTAATACCAATGAATGTCCATATTTAATACCATAGTATGTTGAAATTTGATAAGGGATTCGTCATATTTTTGGAAACTTGCTTAGTTGAAGATAAAACAAACACAGTGAAAAGTACCATTATCAGAAGAAAAACAACATAATTTTTTTACATTTAAAAAAACTATAGCCACAAAAGCTGAAGTACAAACTTTTGTTATTGTAAAGTTATAAACTATGAGCAACACAAAAGAATTTATAAATTAACAATCGTTGTTTAAATGACTTTTTGGATTTAAGTAAAAATAATAATTTAATGAAGGCAGTAGAAAAGAGGTCAGAACCAATAATCAAAATGTTGCCAAAAACAAGTTAAAAAAATACTTAAAATGTCTATAATACAAAAACACCTTGGCCAAATAATCATGCAACTGCCATCCAGTTTTTATCGTTAAAATGTAATTGCAATTATGTAAGAAAAAGTTGAATATGCAGAAATAACATTTCAAGAATTTAGTCATTCATATGGTTCTTTCTGTTCAAAAAACTTATGAGATATATCGTTTTACTGTTGGAAAATAGTGTTTTATTTTGTTAAAATAAAAATTGTTTATGTGCAATTAAAATCACCTAATGTATATACTTACAGCAATAAAACTTTCTAAAGATTTTCCATATTTTTCCTCGAAGGCTTTCTTGATATCTCCGAGATCTATCTCTGATCGGGACACAATAATACGTATCAATGTTTTGTCCTTTGTTCCAACTCCAGCCATCGCATCATGTAATCTTTCAGCAAAGAATCCCACTTTGCTCTTAACACATTTAACTAAAACATTTTAAAATTATATTAACTTTTAGTATGTACATTTTGACAATCTTTCTGAATTTACATAGCGATTACAGAGATAAGCAATGACTTTTCAGAAGAACTTTTTCTTACAGTATATATTAAACATTAAAACCAAATTAACAAGGATTGATAGACGTTGAACAGGTAAATTTATCGTTATTAAAACCAAATTTCACATTTTAACTTTAGTGGGGTGGTTATGGTGTTAAAGTAATTACTTTTGCAAAGAAAATTTTCCTATATAGAACATTAAAAAATATATTTCTTTGTACTTTCCTACATTACAAATTACACATTCCAAAAAACATTTTCCAATGTAAAGAACCTCTGAAAATATACTTTTTTAGCCATAACTACAGTATAAATAAAATGTTAACAGATACTTTAAATGTGTTTATTAAAACCAAATTTCAAATTTTAACTAAAGTGGTTATGGAGTTGAAGTAGACTAATGAATTTTGAAGAGAAAATTTTCCAATAAAGAACAACCGAAAATAAATTTCTAATTAAAATATAATTAAATTTTACTAACAAATATCATATTTCCAGTTTAAAAGTTTGTGGAAATATAGTGCTGGATTTCCTTAATTAAAAGAAATCTGAAAATATATTTCTTTGGCCGCATGTACAATATAAAACACTATAAAATTTCATGTTTTCTGCTTAACCTTTTCAGGACTAACATTCTTAAATCCCAATTCATCCTCAGACTAGTTATTTTATTAAGCTTTACTTATGTAAATCAAATTTTTTGGGTATCAAATTTATGTTTTATATAGTCTTTCTGTGTATAATTTATTACTTCATATCTCTAGGAATAAATATTTGTTTTTGTTAACACATTTCAAACACAATTTTTACCATATACATTTTTTTAAACATATTATTTCACATTATTACTCTTGTTTCTTTTCTCTTTCATTTCACTAGGATTACATAAATTAAGATCTATCCACATACAGAGAAGAGAAAATCCCCGCACACAACTGTGATGAATTGGCCATGTTTACCAACACACTTCAACAAAACCTACTCAACGCTGATAACATGATTTAATTCTTTTTATTTTCTGCTGTTAGCAGCCTCCTTTCAATAGTGCAAATAGTTAATTTGAAAGCCAATAGATTGCAGCACATGTTGGTAAAAGAATTATTAGTAATTATAAAGCGATAATAGTACTCAAACGTTAAAGTTCTAAAATGTATAAAAATATGCATAGTTTGTTGCAGTTGTGTAAACATAACGCCATTCCCAAAAAGGTTAGGAAATGTGGTATTAACTTTTTTATAAAAAATGTTCACTTTTAGTCTTTTGAAATAATGGTCAGTGTATTTCTTTGGCCTTTACTACTGCAATGTAAATGAAAATTTCTACCAAATCACATTTCCAGCTTAAGTGGTTACGAAGATTTAGTAATGGGATTCCACTTTTCTATTATCTTAATACAACAGTCCATGCCTCCAAAATTCATTATCTATTTCTTGTACCCCATAACCGTTTCATGTTCTTCCTTGCTTCTTTACAATAATGTCAATAATAGTAAATTATGGGTTTACAAAGGCTAAATTACAGTATACACCCTCTAATTTACAAAGCTAACCTAAAAAATAAACAAAATCTGAACCTAAATTAACTTATTATATATAGTCCTCAGTCAGTATGTTCACAGTTAATAAACATACATGGCTATTATCATTAATTTTTTCAAAAAAAGTCCTTAAAGTTGTAGGTTATAGGGTGTAAACAATATTTTATTCTATTCATGCAGATGTCTTGGAAATTAGAATTTAGAAAGTTTCCTTATCAATGTGCATCTTACCAAATTAGGTATTATAAAAGTAAATTGCATGAAACAGGCTTATAAAAAAGGCTGAACAGGGAGGTAAGAAATAGGTAAACGATAGCAGATGTAGTCGCCTTTTCCTGAAATTCCTATAAATGAGTTATTTGTCTTTACCTTCTATATAAATGGAGCATTACCACAAAATCATGTTTCCAAGAAAGCTTTTTTGGAGTATCGTAAAGGCTTTTTCAAAATGGTTTTCCATTTTCTGTCATTTTGAAATACTAACAAATTTATTTTGTTTACCCTACCTACAATATAAAACAGAAAATTTATACTAAATCATGTTTTCAGCTTAAGCGGTTTGCAAGATATAGGAATTATTTTCTGGAAGGGGTTTCCACTTTTCCATCGCCTTGAAATATCTAAAAATGTATTTTTTTTAACTTTACCTAAAAGATAAATGGAACATTAGTACTAAATCATATTTCCAGCTTAAGCGGTTTGCGAGATATAGGAATTACTTTTCTGGAAAGGGTTTCCACTTTTCCATCACTTTGAAATACCTAAAAATATATTTTTTTTTAACTTTACCTACAACATAAATAGAACAAATTTGTAAATACAAAATTAAAGTTTAAATCATTTCCTTTCCCACGGTTTTTGTTTTATTGCGATTGGATGTTTTTAGTGGGTGAAATATTAAATGCAAGTAGAGTTGTCAATTGAGTAGTCCTAGACCTATGCCAAGCATCACGAGTGCTCAAACTGAGCAGTCTGACAGTTGTAGGGTTAAGCGATTGATCAATATAGGAATCAGTTTTCCGGAAGAGGTTTCTACTTTTCCATCATCTTGAAATATTTAAAAATATATTTTTTGACTTTACCTACAATATAAATGGAAGATTGCTACCAAATTTAATTTTTCAAATTTATGTGGTTATGAAGATATAGAAAAGGCTTTCCTATTTTTCCCCCAATGGGAAATATCCTAAACTTTTTCTTTTGTGCCTTACCTACAATATAATAGAACCCTTACTTTAAAACTTCATGTTTCTAGTTTAAGCAGTTACAGAGATATAGTATTGACTTTCCCAGAAGACTTTCACAATTTTTTGCTATATGGAGTGAGGTATTTAAAATGTCTTCCTTAGCAAATGCCTACAGCTTGCAAGGAATCATATGGATTAAACTTTCATTTTAAAGAGTTCAGTGAATTGGGAGATATGGTGATGAGTCAGTAGTCAGAATTCAGCCTTTTATACAAAGAAACTAAAAAAGTATTGTAAGAAAGTATTAAGATCTGCCAATACTTCTGAAATAACCAATCAGTTCAAAGGTTTTTAAAAGTAATTCCTTTATACTTTACACACTCCTGTTTTCATTAAAAATATTTATTAGACTGAAAACAAAGTATAAATAAATACTGTTATAGAACTGGAATGGATAAATCAATTTATTAATTACCAATTGCAAGCAGCCCTTTCTGAATATTGCCAGAGAACTCTCCCTTGATGGACTCTTCAATGTCATGTCCTGAGAGACGTTCATACTCTAAGAATGTTGCCCGTAAGTGCTGGTAGCTTCTCGTTACAAGAATTTTGTTGAAGGTAGATTCATCTGTTCCCCACTTCATCTTCTCTCCTAAACATTCAAACTATATAATGCCAATCTTGCTCTTAAACCTCACACAGGAAAGAGGTGTAGAATATCTGCACCCATTAAAGGGTCGACTTCTCTTGCTGTCCCGAGTCAAACATAAATATTAATACTTATAACCCATACACAAAACATTTATAATATATATATTCCCATGCATCACATACATTAAAATGTTTCTTACATTTTCTGCTTCATTTGAAGGTAAAATTGGTATTTTATTTCATACTGAAAGTTTACAGTTGTTAATCATTAATGTAAGTTTATTCCAGTTTTCTATGCCAAGAGAAATGAAAAAAAAAATGTCTGAAGATCTAACTTATAGTCTTTGGTCACAGTATATTTACCTGTATTAAACATTTAACAGTAGAATGTAAAACAAGGTCATCAGCCGTAAAAAATATCAGCCGAGGGTCGTATATTAATTTACAAAAGATTTTTCTTGTTAACTAATTTTAAGTTAATTTTTATTATTAATTATTTTTGTTAACTAGTTTTAATTGCCGTTATATTGTTTTAACTTAATTTTTTATATTACGTTGAGGACCATTGTTTGCTCCATATTATATACCAGACAATGATAATTTACAATAAAAAAATATGTTAAAAATAATAATAAATAAAATTATCACTTAAAATAGTTTTACTTACTAAAGTATCAATCTGGAAATTTATCAACTCTCACAAAATATTTCACACTTTTTAGCCATATTCTCATTATCATGGTTAGAGATGAAATTTTTCTTCTGTATTTATCCTATACTCTAATACGAGGAATCTCTGTTTGTTTGTACGAGCAATCTCGAGATCCAGCGGAAGGATTTTGCTGAAAGTTTGGGATTAGAGGCTTTTGGATCTAAAAAATCGATTGGTGAAAACCACTACCTCAGGAAAACTCGTATTTTTCTAAACAACTCATTTGAAAATTGAAAATTTTTAACATTGGGCTTATGGAGTTTAAAATTATTACATATGTTTATTGACTATAATAATAACAGTAATCAGCTGTTTCCTATATTATTTCCATTATCAGCTGATTTCAAGCTTAAAACATTTTTTTAAATTTCTAACCTTTAAGATAGGTTTTTGTGAAGAACGACATCTATTGAAGTATTTTTATTTTGTATTAGAGTATAGGATAAACAGTTCATATGTTTATAAGTTCGAAAAATATTCATATTTATTCAGAATGCAATTTGTATTTACATACATTTTCCTAAAAAAAAAAACCGAGTAATGCTCGGTTGCCCAGGTACTGTTTATTTTTAACTTCAGAAACTTATATTTATATGTATGAAGTTAAAATTTTAGTGAAGTATTTAATTTTAGTAGAAATAATTTTTTTTTATTATTTGTGAGAGGTGAGTAACTTATATAAGAAATTGAACACCATTGCATAATTTAAAAAAATAACTGCAATAATTAAAGTTTTTCTTGCTTTAATTTAGTTTTAGATTCTTTTATTCTCAATTTTAAAAGATGTTATAAGTTTTACTTAGGCCTACGTGTATTTGATACTACAGTAGAGCGTCGATAATCCGAACGGCAATAATCCGAAACGTCAAAAATCCGAACGCGTTCCGAAGCAGCCCCTGCAAAAATTTTGTTTTCGCAAATTCCAATTATTGCGTCGTTAAAAATTTCACAAAAATCTTCATCGCAGTTTGACATTTTTATCTCTTTTTATATTTTTTATAAACACTTCTTAATACCTGCTCTCACACGCCTTCACGGCAGACTGGCTGTCAGTATTTTCACTGTCACGCTCATAAGCTGTTTTAGCGCTAGCAGTAAACAAACAGCGTAAACATACAGAAAGTTCATTCATTTCTCTTTGTGTAATCATTATAACAGTGTGTCGTACATATAGTAATGTACTATACAGTATTTTTTAAATTTTTCGTTTGTGTTAACTATAATTTACAAGTGAACTTTTAATTATGTACTGTAATTGAGAGTTACAAGTGTTATCATGTTTGCCCTTTTGTGTTCGTGCAGGTTCTTCTAAATCATAATATGTAAGTAGTCTTACAATTACATTAGTACTGCTTGTACTGTTTAACCACTTTAATCGATTAAAGTGCTTATATTTTAGCCTACATGGCATTTTCTTAGTTGTTTTCAAAAATTCGAACAAATTGATAATCCGAACCCCACTCGGTCGGATTTTCGAAGCTCTACTGTACTACAAGAAAAAAACAATATGAGGTAAAATTTGTTTCCAAAAAACATGTATTAAATTTAATCTTGTAACTGCAATTATAAAAATGTATATAAGTTTAAAAAAATGTAAAGTAGCTGTCTAAAGTAAAAACTTCTTAATTTTAATTGACTCCAGCTTACAATGGACATGAACAATATCAACAAGTCAATTCACCAGTGAATGGTGGTTAGTAGGGGTTAACTCGTACAATTTATAATCAGCAACTTCATAAATGAAAATATATTGGTGGTATTATGTGGGAGATATAACCTATGTTCAAATACAAAGCATAGTCAACTTTAAAAGACCTTTCTTTTGGTGAACCATTCAATCTACATTGCCATTTGAAATTGTAACAACGAGTTTTTCATTTCCCCAAAATTATAACTATTTAAATATGTTGGAAACTTGTCAAAAAGAGCCCAAGTTGTCTATTAATTGTTTGATAAAATTATAATTTCTAAGAGTGTACCTCTCAATGTTAAATAAATATTCAAAATGTTTACTTTAAAAAGACTTTTAAAATGATGTATCACTGATGTTTATATAACACAGTGTATTCAACTTTAATGTTTCATATCAACAATAAATAAAATGAGACTTATAAACCAATTAAGGTTATAATTAAAAAATGATTGTAGGTTCAGAGATTAATATTGAAGGTTAAGTAAAGAATGAGTCATAACATGACTCACCATTTTCCATGACAGACATAAATATTATAAAAGGTTGACAAATACTACTTATTGTAAATGTTTATAAATAGACATGTATGAGAACAATAGCTAGAAATCGGGCAAGTTAACTTTAAAATGTATATATAACACAAAGTTGTACAAATACTACAAGAAAAAATATGTATATTTTCATGAAAACCACAACATGTCTCTTTCGAGGAACCTGTACAATCATGAGATTCCAAAATGCTCAGTCTTCCTTCACACAATAAGCCACACAGGAATAACAAGAGCACAACTTTACACTCAACTATTGAACTTGACAACCAACACTAAGTGGCTACAGTTCATAATTCAACATCAACTAGATTATGAGCTGAAAGTGTCATGCCAAAATAATACACATACAAAAAAATACTATGAGTAAATACAAAATGAGTACGGTATTAACAATAAAATAATAAATAAAAATACGACACCTAGAATGGATGTGTTAGTATTACAATCAAATAATATAGTTAACATATGGGGGGAAATGGTTAAGCTTCACATCATACAGCTTTGAAATGGACTTGAAAGATAGACTGACCACTAAAACGATTTTGGTGATTCAGTATTGAAATTTCAGCTGTAGCACTAACAGCTGTTCAAACCGAATAAACATCATAAAGTCGATGCGGAGAGAAAATGCTAAATTAGCTGGTATAATGAGATAGTATGGAGCTTATTCCAGAACACTCTGTGGGCTTCTTTTGCCTTTACTCCCAGCCAGTAGTTAAACGTAAGTTCGAGCCAGCAGAGTGGGTTTTATATTTTTTTGTTTGAATTAATATATGAACCGAAAATGTAGGCGGTTTAATTAAAGTACCTTGATTGTCTGTCCTGACAAATCCAAAAGCTGCATATTATGTAGTATAAGGAGATTACTCCAGCATGACTGCATGGGATCAATCACTCTAGCAAGATACTCGTCACACAAAACATGGATAGGCCTACTTGTTTTACTCGGTTAAAGCTATATTAATTTGTGTACACATAATAATAATAAAATTCCATGTGAATAATCATAGGGCCAAGATCATGACTTGAATCCAGGACTTCGGCTTTAAACGTTAGTGCTCTACCAATTGAGATATCCAGGCAATAATAACTGCCCAGGTTTTTCACCTCAAAAAAAAAAATTGAGATATCTACATCACACCACTTTGGTCTGATGATTTCTAACTTAGAATTTAGTTAATTAACTTTATCCCTTTTCTAATTAAAAAAAATTAACTAGTCATGTGTAAATGTATTCATGCTTATTTTGTAAATTAACCATTTTAGTTTATAAAGTTTGTGATTTCTCAATTAGTCTATTTATGGCAGGACGATTATAAACCTTGGTTTTAAAGCAAAGTAAATTTATTTCAAAGGGCTACATTAAGACATGACCTCATTTAAGATTCTAAGGATCCTGTGGTTTGGTTGGAAATATTTTTGTAGCAGGAAACAGATTATTAATATCCTGTTACTTTAAAATTTATTTAAAATTAATAGTATTTAAACAATGCAATAAATTAAATTCTAAAACTAGTATTTCAACAGACAATATGTAGAGAATGCAGTTTAAAAATATCTCAACGCAACCTTGGTATCACTTTGATAAAATAATGAACATTCCACTTAACTGCTAAAGAAATTTAAGTTACCCCACTAATATTATTGTTTACTCAAGCAATTTTGTTAAATTTGCTTCCCTGATCCCCAAAATTAAACACACCAGTAAGGTGGCATGAAGAAGAATAAATAAAAAATCAAGTTGAACATTAAATTCTTGACGAGATAAAAGCACTTGTTTAAACAATCCTTATCACAGTAATAGAATGTCAATTATTGGAGTATGTGTACTTCAGTTTTCAAGTATGTTTCATAACATAATATGGTTCTTAAGAAGTAAAATAAACATGATTTAAATGTATACCTGCTGAGAATAATGCTTCAGCATCAGCTAGAGCCAATGCAGTATCTACTGTAGGGCTTTCATCTCTATTGGCCTGCAACAAAGATTAGTGTTAAAGTAAATACAAGTTTAGTGATATATTATAACATTTTAACCCAGTTGGGAAAGAAGTAGATTTATGAAAGTTAAAGGGTCCTGGCAAACAAAACTTAAAATAATATGCAAAGTTAAATTCATGAAATTAGCATAATTGTTAACCTCAAAATTCGATTAAAACAAAATCATTTAATAACAAAATAAATTAACTTTGGGAAACTGTATATCTATACTAATATTATAAAGAGGTAAAGTTTGTTTGTTTGTTTGTTTGTATGTAGGGGGTAATCTCTGGCGCTACTGAACCGATTGAAAAAATAGTATTACTAATAAAAAGCTACACTATCCCTGAGTAACATAGGCTATAATTCATTTCGGTAAAAACCTTTTTTTATTTTAATATTTGTAAATTTAGTCGGAAAAAATCTTAGGTTAGGCCTGAAATGATAAACCAACACATGTATTTACATTTATTACCATAGCAACCAATTGAATAAAATAACAGATAATAAATATAGATGTTTGCTTCAATATTTCCATTAACAGCTGATTTCAAAATTTGAAGCAATTATTTTTGTATTTCTAGCTTTTAGGTTAGGGTTTTAAAGTGTAGACCTGAGCCTTGCTGGTTCTTTTAACTATTATTAACTGCTGTTATAAAATATAAGAAATAATTTGGTTTGAACATTTAACATTATTACCATCTTAGTGTTGAGGTTATTATTAATACTACAACTTTATTATAAATAAAACATAACGTATGTTTATAGAAGGTTCCATTGGGGGTTGGCGTGCGAAGCACGCAGGGGTCTCCCCTAGTAATAAATAAACACAGTAAATACTTGTATAATATCTAAATAAGGCTAAATAATACTTAACTTCCTTTTTCTTACAAAATAAATAAACATACAAGCCAAGATTTAGATTACAAAATAGAACGAATGCAATCAAAATATTTTCACAATTCAAATTGTTATTAGCGTGTAGAATTATGCAAATGTAGTATAAGTTATAATATAATTTAAGTTGAGAAAACATTGTATAGTTTATTAAATAAAGTATTAAAAATTAAAAATGTGTTAAACCAAACAGAATAAGGTTAGTAAGAGTGGAAATAATGTCTATACTTGTCACGGCAACAAGATAGCGGTCAAATCAAATCGAAAGATGTGAACAGCTGTTTTGATCCGTCACGACTAAGTGTACATTTCTATGAACGTATAAAATTTAATATTTAAGTATTTCGGACAATTTAAAGTAAATAAAGGTTGGATATGAATATAAACATTATAAAAGCAAGTATATCTATAACAAAACACAATAGAAATAAAATTTTGTAAAAATATTTTAAAACATCGGCCAGTTTAAGACAAAGTAAGGAAAACAAATGTCAACGGTACTTGGAGGGGCAGTGTTCATTGTAGACCGGGACCTTTAGAAAAAACCCAAGCCAAAATTTACTTTCCATATAGCCATTGTACAGTTCAGACGTATTTTAAAAGGCTCATAAATAATTCCAAGTAAAAGAAATAAGTATATGTATTACAAATAGATAAAGGAAGAAAGTATAAGTAATTAGCATCAGGAAAATAAAGAACTCTAAAATGTATAATAATTGAACAAACTGGTAAAGTAACAAAACCAAATTTTAACTTCTGTGAAGGTAATATCCGACCAAATTCTTATTTCTAATTATAAAAACAGCAACTATCAAATTCAGTGATCAAAATCAAACAGATAGAACTATCTTTAATATTAAAAATATAAATTATTTGGCGAACTTGAACATTTATTACTTTGTAACATTTAGTAATTCTAAGTACTTCATTGTATTAGTTGTAAGAGATAAATATTCTGATTGCATATTTAATAGGTCAAAACCCTTCAACCCGAGATAAAAGAGACATACATATATATTGTTATTTTGTATATAATTAGTAATTTGTTTGACGTAAAATACTGTTTAAATTGCATAAAAAAGGTGCTCTGTAATGGTTTGAAGCCTAAATACTATAATATATGAATTCAATATATTTCTTACTGAATAAATAAGACTTGTAACAAGAAGCCTATTGTTATTTATTTCTCAGATAGGCCTAGTTTATAAAGTTATTCTGTTACAAATCACTTACCAACTGATGGAGGATTATTAAAATAATACAAGTAAATTCTCATTTATTACACTTTCGGCACACCAAAGTGTGACCATTTAACTTTATCAAATATTAGGGAATTTTTAAACATTAGTAATATAACAGAAAACCAATTGTTATATTATAATTTGACGCCACAACTTGTGGCATTTTTTGCTTTTGAAAAAGGAGAGGAAATAGATTGAATGTAATAAAAACATTTTATATTATAATATTATAATTAATTTATCATTATATATACCTATAACAATCCTTATTACTTGAAATGTAGCTAAGACCGTTTCAACTGCAAGAAATACCATCAGGCTTTGCACTTGTCAATAACTTAAATTGCTCATAATTCATACACAAACACTCAAATACAGGGTGTTCCAAAATGAATATTGAGGTTTTAAGGCTTTGTAGTATTTGTTACACTTAACCTACAATTAATTATCAATAACACATCAAATGAAAAAGCAACTAAACAGTTGTGTTGGTACACCTGTGCACATGCATGAAAACTAGTGAATAGACAGCTTTTGGTATTTTACTGTTTGCAAGGATTGAATCTGTAGTTACGTGCGTTCCATAATTAAGTTCAAATGTAATCCTCCAAGTGATAATAATATCTGTCGATGGTAACATCAGTTTCAAGACTCTGGCAGTCTTTGCAAAGGGAAAAGTAAGGGATGACCAAGAGTGATTGAAGAACGTGTTGACGAGTGAGAGAGACTCTCATGCGTAGCCCCAAGAAATCAGTTTGGAAAGTTAGTCGTGAATTAGCAATTCCAGTGACGTCTGTGTGGAGAGTTTTAAGGAGACGTTTACAATTATGTCCTTATTGTTTGCAGTTGCTTAAGCTACATACAGCCTACGGATTACATACCAACTTTGCAAACAATATGTTGCTGCATGACAATGAAGATTTTCTGGATTGTGTCGTCTTCATAATAAATCAACATTTCACATAAGTGGACATGTGAACACTCATAATGTGCGCATCTGGGGTCAGAAAATCCCCATGAGATTTTCAACGAGACTCCCCTAAATCGAATGTTTTTTGTGAAATATCCCAGGGGAAAGTTTATGAGCCTTTCTTTTTTGCTGGAGCAACTGTAACTGGTGTTGCTGATCTTAATGCGGTACAACTATGGCTAGCTCTGAACCATAGAACTTTATTTGGTTCAGCGATTGGTTTAACGACTTTGTAGCCGATCACAGGATTGGTCGCAAAAGGCCGGATGATAGAGCATGTTTCGTATGGCCTTCACGTTCACTCGATCTGATAGCATGCGATTTTTACCTTTGGGGGTTCATAAAGAATCATGTGTATGTGCTTCAGCTACTAGCTGGCTATCGACTCGATGTGTGCTGTGTGACGAATGGAGTTCACATTGAAAACTTGTAGGAAAAGCGATTTGAGTTGCTCTTTCATTTGATGTATTATTTTTATAATAGTAAATTAAATGTAATAAATACTACAAATTTTTACAACCCCGATATTCATGTAGAATCACTCGGTGTATAATTACTCAACATAAAAACTGTTACTAAGTGGACCACTTTAGTCACATTGTTAAAATAAATTTGTCTTGGATACACGGGAATCCTTTTAGCAATAAATTGCTCATGATTACTAATTATTAACTGTACACATTATAGATTAATTGAAGCCAGTAGTACTTTATTAAAATTAACCATATTTATTCATATCTTAAAAACTACTATGATATTACATTGTTTTGTTTAATTATTTTGATTTTCATAAATTGAAAATGAGTGTTTCTTAATTAGACAGAATAATGAAGCAATTTTGACTACTTAATTTTAAGTCGAGCATGTCTGGGTAGTGATCGATAGTAGGCCTATTGAGATCACAAATTTTATGAAGATTACTAGTAGTAGGTATTTTAGTCAAAAAATAAAATCCGATAAAGTGACTCATGTAACATGTCTGAATTATATTTAATTTATCTACAGAATTTATAACCGGTGAACATAAAGAATGCAAGGCTTACCTGGCACAATGAGACACACAACCGCTTGAAATGTCCTGAAGTATCTCCTTTCAAATCACTCTCGAGATTTTTACCATATTCTACAGAAAAAATGTCAAATTATGAATCAAGTAAAATAATACTATATTAATAGTAGTTTTGGTTTTTATTCCTGAAGGAAAATATTAAAAAGTATAGAGGAGCAAAGTTAATCTGGAAGATAACAATTAATTAATCTAAATTTTGATATTTAATAACCTCAAAGGAGGTATAAGGATGGAATATTCTTGTAAAATTAAAAAAAGTTGTTTGGGATTAATGAAATAAAATCCTAATATGGTATTAAATTAAACCTTGGTAAACATTTTATTATCTCTAATAAAAATTTTTCCTTCTAAAAAACATCTTAAGTTTTCTTTGCGACTTTAATTACAAATTATGTAAATCTATAAAAGCATGGTAAGTCCGGTAGGTAGTACATGGCTATGTCAGAATAAACTCATCGTCGTTAAGCAAGAAATACATAAATGTATAGAGGTAGTAAGCTTAAATAAACAAATTAACCAATTTAACAAAGCATTACACATAAATTATACCAACTTTATCAACATAATGTTATCAAGAAATTATTCCTTAAACACAATTAGAGGCATAATTGGGTACAATACGCTCTGCCTTGATAAATAGCAGAATTATTCAAATATATAAATGTCAGTTAATAAGCTATTACAACACTATTATTTCATACTAAGTTCAAATTTAGGTCTAAAAGGAACAAGTCCTAATGGCTTTACTTTACATCAGTTATATAATGAAGGCGAGGGAGTTGTGTAGCATAAAAAAGCCAGATGCCACTAAACTAAACTCAAAACTTTGCAACTGTGTTGGAAGTCCGAATTGTAACAAGCTATAAACATGCTAATTTATTGAGCTACACAGCTGCACCATTTTCATAATTTTTTATAAATAAATATAAACTGTAGGAATATTATGAAGTTTCTAAATACAATTTGATCAATACATTTTATTTGCTTACATTATAATTAATATATTTTGACAAATGATTAAAATTTTACATTAGGTCCAAAAGTTTAAAGAATGTAATTATTTAAAAACCACCACTATATTTACTATTATACTCTACACATCAATGGTAAAAGTGATAACATAATATACATTTTTAAAAGAAACCTTTAAATTTTCTAACTTACGCTTTTCATAGAATGATGAAATGGTTCGAATACCATAGTTACTAAGAGTACATAATATTTCAATGATTGCTTCCTCATCTGTACCAATTCCAGCAACAGCTTCGTGTAACTGCTTGGCATAGTATAATGGTAACGGTGTCATCAATGCCAAGATCACATCTTCAAATTTGCCACTAAGTTCACTTTTCAAGTTTGATATTAAATCCTAAAAAATATGAATAGTATTAAAGAGTTATTTTTTTAAAAGTGTTGGAGGTGTTAAAAAATTCGAGATATTAAAGCCATTGTCATACTTTTTGTGCATCCTGTACACTGTAGAACAAAATCAGCTCAGTATTATTTGAAGAAGGAGAACAGATTTTTAACCGTAATGATTTATAGTTAATAATATGAAGTTAATATATTGTCTTGACTGTAGTAGGTAGGCCTAGGCCTACTAAATAAAAGCAATCATTAATTAAGAAGTTGGTCTACTTTATTTTTTTAGGTTTGCAATCAAAATATATTTTCATTAATACATTAAATATTAATAAAATATACTTAACCTTTTCATTATTATTTCATTATTGTTACTCCATTACAAATACAGTTTTATAATAATGTAGTAAAACAATACTGTTCAGTTCTTTTAGCTACCCGTCAAATTCGATAAATGTAAATCAAAATAATTAAGTTTCGGTTTTTGTACAATTACAGTAGAGTCCCGATATTTCGAGTTGAATAGGACCGAGAGTACCTCGGATTGTGAAGAACTCGAAAGACACGGAATATGTAGAGGTTAAGATAAAACTACTATTTATAGTCCTCGTATCTCCGAAAAAATTGAAGTTTTATTAAATATACACTATTTTGTACTGAACACCGAGGTAAAAAAAGTAATTTTATACACAGCAAAAAATAGAAACTGACTTATTAAAGAAATCATAAATAGTATTTTGCTGAACTACACTGCAATGTTTACGAACTGCGATGTCATGTCAGGGGGATACGGCAGTGCCGGGAAAAGTTTGTTTCGATGTTATTTTTGTATATACAGTAGAACTTGGATAATTCGAACGTCTTTAATTCGAAATTACCGTTAATTCGAAGTTTCAGTTCGGTCCCTTGAACTTTATATGATATCAATGTAAAAAAATTATGGATAATTCGAAGTCAACTTCTTTAATTCGGAGTTTTTTTTCAACACTAAAAATAAAATCTTGTGCTGTGAAAGGGATCGCTGGATAAATAGGTCACTGTCTGGTAGAAGGGGGGCTGGACATAGGGGGCAGGACTTACGTGTTTGTACACGTATTGTAATTCTAGACGCGGTACCGGTTTCCAAGAATTTTGCCTTCCAAGAATTCTCTAGGTACCGATACTGTAGTTTGTCATTGATGCTTTTCCCAATCTCTGTCTCTTGTTAATTCTCCACAAAACCTTTTGTATACAGAACAGAACATACATATTGTTTATTGACACTTGTATTGCACATAACTCTATCCCACTTATATGAACGTTATGGTTATCCCTCCCCCCCCCGAACATGACTTTAGTTGTACAGCCAATGGATCAGGGCATTATAAATTATGTTAAGCATTTATACCGGCGACTTATTGTATAAACGCTCTTGACAGATTCATTGGAAAACAAAAATTTAAAGATCGGTATCCTTCAAGCAGCAAGAATGTGTCACAATGCATGGTCACATTCAATGCTATTTGTGGCTCGAGTTACACGGGAAAATACTGTAGCATGCAGGCAGTGACAATCACATATAGAGACTACAGTATGTTGACTTACGATGCAAAGGTCTAAACAATGCTGGACTGTGGGGGGGGAGGGGGCAACCGCCTGAACACTTTGAATTTACCACTAGTTTTGAATTCAACAAAAGTCTGTATTTCCCAGGACTATACGAATAAAACCGTTACAGTAAATGTGGTTTAGTTTACACGAAACAAAAGATCGAAGTTTTCCCTACAAATCGGTATAAACATATCTATACAAATATATCGAATTGTAACAGATATCTCGAATGCTAAATGTGCTTTTTCACTGGATGAAAACTGTCCAATTGCAAGGGTTTACAGAAAACTCTATATTTTCGGAATTATTAGAGTGACTTCTGATTGAAAAGCAGTTTTAGAAAGTTCAAATCGAAGAATCCAAAGGCATATTTATATTATTAAGCTTTAGGGAAGTGACAAAACTAAGTAGCCTAATTTCTTTGTGTTTTCTCGCGCAGCATTAGCTTTTCAGAAAACTAGAATTTTAAAACGATGATTACATATATAAATATCATTGACGTTCATGCAAAATGTCATATGTCTCACACATACAATTCATACAGATTCAAACTTAAGAAAAACCAAGCAAACTTCCTATAACCACTCCTAGATGGCGCTGATGAAGGTACATTTTTGTTATAACCACTCCTAGATGGTGCTGATAAACTATCTTTTACTTTACACGGAATATTTATACAGATAGTAGAATAACTGAAGTTTTGTTAGTTTGTCAGTTTTCCTTCATGAAGCCGTAGTCTAGTGGATAACGTAGCGTCTTTCTGATCAGAAGATGCTGAGTACGAATCTAGGCTAGGGAGACCAGATATCTAATCATATTTGTGGTTTGAGGGTTGGAGGGCGGAAGTAAAGCAAACGGTGGTTTGCTCGCTTCCAAGCTGACGGGAAATGACTAGATATCTGGTCTCCGGCTGGGGCTGTTTTGCATAATTTTACTAAAGTAATTATGTATGTATATAGGCCTATACATTTACTAAAAAAAACCAGGAAAACGACATTTTATGTCTGCAGCTAATATTTCTTCCAGAAATATCACACTCGCAAAAATTTAACTTAAAGGACTGTTTTATTTATTGTTTCCTGAAAAGTGCAGTTTTTTACATATGACATTTTGCATGAACGTCAACAATATACGTTTTAGAACAAATTTGTATATACAAAAATTAAAATTAAAATTATTTCCTTTCCAACAGTTTTTGTTTCAAGCCTATTACGATTGAATGATTTTTCATTCAAGCCTAGGCTAACCTCACCTCGCTTTACTATTGTATCTTCCTATGAAATTGAGTTAAATTACATCTGGTAACAATGTAATGCAGATTTATGAAAATTCTAGGCCCCTAAATGAAATTTTTGTTATATAGGTTTAGTTAAAGCCATTTAACTTAGTGCTTGTATAGTTCAAGTTGTAAATAAAAATGGTTGAACATTAACTATGATGAAGTTACATTTCAAAATTTGTCTTCTCTCTTAATTGCCTAAATTTTTGTCACCAACGGTTCTTATTTGTGATTTGATAGTAACTGAAAAGTAAAGATTCTGAGTGAAGTTTTTAAGGTTACATAGTAGGCTAAGTAGGCCTATTAGTGGGTTATAAATCAAATTAGTTGGTCAAATCCATAATAAAGTCTAATTTCCTAAGTTCAGTTTCTCACATAGTTTTTTTAAAATATTATCCATGATGGATCTGATTTGCGCTTTAAGAGTCAGTGAAGTATAGGAGATTCAGAATATTATATAAACAAATAGATGTTTCCATAGGTACTACCAATAAAATAACTTGTACCGGTACCAAAAAATATAAGCTTACCTTTCCAAATAATGTTTTAAAAGCATCTGCAATTTCCAAACGTTGGACAATTCCTCTCCTAGCTAAAACATCAATAACCGCTTGTTCATCAGTCCCTAACCCTTTCATAGCCGTGCGAAGTGTGTTAGCATCTGCATTTGCATCAAAGGGCTCAGCTGGATATACAGTAGGAGTACACTAGAAAATAACAATTGGAGATAAATATTACAAAACAATTTAAAAATTTTACTACACCATTATTCAATTGTAATTTTGTAATAAAGAGGTAGTAGGTCCTAAGTGTTTATGAATATTATCAATACAAAATTGCAAAAATTTAAATATTGCAATACACAGAATCAGAAGGGTATCCCCTATGTAAAATAAAAATTGTAAAAATATGAGTCTTGTTTAAAGTAATGCATTTCAAAACATTTAATTACAAAATAAAATCACTACTTACCATTTTTTATAGTTAATGAAATAGAACTGATTTATAACAAGTCTTGCAAAACACTAAGCTGTACAAAAGAATTTCTGACGTAGTATTACTAAGTCTAGATGAATCATGTAAATTATTAACCGACAGTCAATTCACATTATTCAATGGAACCATAAGGTGTGGTTAAAATATCCCCTACCATGGCCTATTCTCTTGTGGGAAGAGTGACTGCATCTCTATATTTACATTCACTTTCCTTTTCTCTTTCCACGACAGCATAAATTTATTTTACGTTTCCATAAGTTACGAAATAAATTCACTAAAACATACCTTTGACGGATAATATTGTTGAGAAGTCATTTTAAACAATGCGGTAGAAAGAAGTAAAAATGTTAATGTTTTTTATTAATAACCTGAAAAATCTTAATTTAACGTAATGACTCAACAACTGCCAGAATCATCTGACAGACCCAAAACCTGTTGTGGTGACTGCTGCCACACCCCCTTAACTAGATACAGTGAGTGAAGTGTAGAAGTGTACTACTACTTGTTAACAATTCAATAGTTTTATCTCTAGTCTCGGAACATAATTAGCTAAATTACTTGAAAGCTTACTTAATTTACATAACTTGATAAGAATTCGAAGAAGGGAATTGTTTGTTTCACACTTTGTTAATCAGTAAATTCATAAAATGCGTGTCTCTTATTAGTTTTATTATAGTGACGTACATATAGATAGAATGCAGAATAAACTTCAACCTTCTTTGTTACTTCACTCGAAGGCTCGGAATTTGTTATATTATAATTACGTTAAACAAAATTAAGAAAAGAAATATTGAATAAAATGTATCGGAAATTGAAGCATTTTTGCTAAGAACATTTAGGTTGAACAATCGATCAGTCGGCGGAAGAAGAGTTTTAGCGTTCTGCGTTATGAATTATGACATAATGACATAACATTGAAGATTTAATTACTACTTTAACTACTTTTACTTTCTCACTATACTATAGTATAGAGAAAGTATAGTGATCATAAAAAAAATTGATGTTGAGATTTTTGTTGAAATATCCGTTTTGGGACCCCCTGAGTTAAAAAAAGTGGTTTAAAAAAAATGTCTGTATGTATAGAAAGCTAGAAAGAAAACTATTCGATCGATTTCAACCAAATTTGCACCAGACATATTATGTCAAGTAGGCCTGTATAGATGCATGAAAAAAGGGTTTTGAAATTTTTTGAAAACAACCCCTTTTTGGCCAAAAAAACCCCAAAAAATCAGTTATTGTATCCTACCATATGCAAAAAGCCGCATCTTTCTAAAAATTCTCGTTTAGCTAATAATAATGACTGATTTTTGGGGGGTTTTGGCCATAAAGGGGGTTGTTTAAAAAAAAATCGTGCATCTATAAAGACCTAATTGACGTGTTTGGTGCGGGTCGCCGGAATACTACCCCCCGGAAAACTACCCCCCGAAGCAGGTTCCTACAATTATACTGTTATCGGCAACATACTGTGACTAAACAGTTTAGGTTAGTCCTCTAGTTTTTTTTTTATTCTAATTATATCGAAACTTGAGTGTGCGTGACTGGAAAACTGCCCCCCCCGATCTCTGACGTCAAAATGACGTAGGAACCTGCTTGGGGGGGGGGTAGTTTTCCGGGGGGGTAGTATTCCGGCGACCCTTTGGTGCAAATTAGTTCGAAATCGTTCGAATAGTTTTCTCTCTAGATAATAATAATAATATTTATTAGTTAATCTCCAACTTTAATACAAAATCACCTCTCCTACCCCACCCTACAAGTCACAGTGAATCTGTTTAATAATTTAAATATGTTTGTGAGAAAATATGTGCCAGTTCCTGGTAACGTTTATTATAGATTGAGTTTTGTAAAGAAAACCCAAGTTTTCTAATTTAGATGTCCGTGTAACGTTTTGGCTACAAATATCGCAAGTTATTAAACAATTTTAGATTTTCTAAATATTTCTACGGTACTTGTTGCTTCTAGCTGTTTCTTTGAGAAAATTAAGATAAATAAATTATTTATGACTTTACATCGATATAAAAAAGTTTATATAAACATAAAATGTAATACCGTACACAAAATATTCTCACATTTTGAAAACAACTAATTTCAAATAAGTGTGGATAGAACCCTTGATTATACATAATCAAAGACTATACATAAAACCCGAACGTCCATAATCAAAGATAGAACGGTAGGTATAGAGAATGGGATAAAAAAATTGGTTGTGCATATGACCACACAATAGAAGTGAAAACTTCTATGCGAATTTTACAGCATGTAAAATGAATAATGATTAATTACTGGATTTTATTAACATTTTATTTCCTGGTTGATAAATAAATGAAATAATTACAATTATTTTCAAATTTTTAGTTTGGTTTGCTTTTAGAGCGTATTTTTTAGTTTTTAAACTATTATTTATTTTCTTATTTTTTAGTCTGGGGACCATGATCAGTACTCACTTACTACACCCAACAAAATTAATGAGCTCCCGAAGTTTTTGTATATCGTCGTGAGTAAGCCTGTATATAAAGTTTTTAATATATGTATATTTTATATGTATCATATATTATAAGGATTACAAAATTGTAGACCTATTTGTTAAAATTTTTTATTTTATACGTTATTATATATTTAAAGAAATATACAAATATTATGTTTTAATCTCTTTTTATTTCATATAGATAGATCAAATGATTTAAAAGTTATTATATTACCGGTAGTGAAGAAATTAATAATCGAATATGTTTGTATGTTATATGAAGATGTTCGAATGTTTCCGAAGATAAACGAATAGGTATAATATCTCTTATTTAAAATATCTCTATTTTATTATTATTATATCTAATAAAATATATATATAATAATATATATATTATTATATTTTAATTATTTATTATATCTCTTCTTTAAAATTGTATAAACAAATATATTGATAATAAAAGGTTGTATTTATATACACTTTTTAACCTCAAAGCAAATCTTATAACGTATTATAACATACATTAGTTCTATAACTCATATTTAAAACAATCAAGTTCACAAGAAATAATAATGATTGATGTTGTAAACATAACCCTGAAAGTTGGAATGGAGCATACTGTCGATTCCTAGTCGGTAGCTTGACGACCCGTGTGCGGACGTAGAACGAGGGAAACGACAGTACGACAATCGTTATTTTCCACGCTCGACGATTGTCAAACGCCTCTCTCAATCGTAGCATAGGCAACGACCCGTGTGCGAACTGCCGCGGCTAATTTGAAAACAGAGTCGAATAATCTATAGACTGAATGGTTTTATCCACAGATAACATTACCTATATCTTTTATCTTTGAGTTAAGTACTTGAGCTGATGTATGACGCATCTGTGACTTTTAAATTAAGTTGACTGTGTTATGTTGGAAAAAAGTTAACGATTTTGATTTTGTGGAAAAACTATGTAGATGCAATGCAGGTAATGTTTATGAGAGCTTGGGAGCTTGGATAAATGGTTTTAATTGCTTTCACGATCTATTAGTGTGTTGCACGATGTTGCTAAACTGTTTAGATTATTTTATTACACCAAAAAGGTGTCATTCAGCGTTTAACATTGGCTAACCTCACTTCATCATTTTGTTTGACACTACGTTATTCATTAGTATAAAATTATAGGATATTATTTAAATGTCAATAAGTTTATTTTATTGATTATAAATAATATCTCTAATTCACGTTATACAATAGTGAATAATAGATTTAAGCCCAATCTTATTCACAAACTTAGGAAATAGACATTGGTAAATTTATTTTGCTTTTCAGATGTGGAAACAAAACAACCAATGTTTGTAGCTAGTCATAAAATATTAAACCTTAATCGTTGCTGACACCTGACCAGGGAAAGTGTAATTTTTGTTAATTAGTTTGCCAATTTGACTTAAAATGCAAACCAGGACATTCACTGCCAAATATTATAGAGGCGATATTTTAGTAGACTATACCATTACTAATTAAAATGGCTTCAGCTGATCACCTTTTTTAGAAAAAAATTGTACTACCAATAATGCATTTTTTTACAGTTTGATCAATGTGTGTTCTGTATTTTATCCTTATGAACTAAAACTATTAGCGGTTCACGTTAACTCTGTTCAAGATAGGAGTTAACACTTTGTCAAGCGTCTTATAAACTTGACACTCAAAGAAGCCTATATATTATGTAGGCCTAGGTTATTTTATACGAATTATATATTTTTGAATATATTTGTGACTAATTAAGTTTAGCTTGATGAAAAATGATGCTTTAGGCCTGTGTAAAAGGAGACTTTAGGTTATGTTAATACTGTGTCAAGCATCTTATAAACTTGACATTCAAAGAAGCCTAATATATAGGTTATGTTATATGAATTATTATATATTTTTGAATATATTTGCGACTAATTAACTTGATGAAAAATGAGACTATATTAATGTGTAAAACAAGACTTTAAGTTATGGTATAATAAGTTTTATATATATATTTTAATAAAGACGTTTTTATTATATAAAGGCCCTCTATATATATATACATATATATATTTGTTTACACTTTCTATGCTGTAATGAATATGTATAGGCTAATATAAACGTAGGCCTACATGTTTAAAGAAGTAATGTCAGTAACGGTAGGTAAGTGTATATTTAGGCTGAGGATAGTTTAAAATGAAGTATCATCAGTTGGGGTAGATAACTCTGTGATTAGGTTAAGCTTTTCTATGATTTTTTTTAAGGCATGCCTATACATTAAACATAGCTTTTTCCTCTAGCTTGTGAATTTGGCAAAAGTTAACATTATGACCGTCACAATATTGCGCAGAGGTTCCAATATATACCGGTATGCAAGAAAATACTCTAATACGTAGAGATGTAAAATACCCCGGGTTTTATGAATCTGGGTAACCCAAGAAAATATCCAATGTTCATAAATACCCGGGTATTTTAGAATTTTAATTAAAAACCCATAGTAATTTTATTAATTGTTATTTAAAAATATTCAGGGTCAAAGTTTACTTGAGTCTTTCAAAAATCTAAACATCTAGTTCAAATTAACACAAAAAGTTTGGGCTTGTAAATAAACGCTAAAACTAAAAACTTTTAAAATTACATATAGACTCTAAAAACGTAATGAAAAACAGCGATTTCCGATTCGGGAAATAAGTGAACCACGGATTGACATATGTTTTGCGCATGTGTTAAAGTTATTAGGAGAATGCTTTCTTGGAATCGACGAATAAAGAAAAGGTGCTTGAAATTGTTGATTTCAACGAACCTCCGGCAATATTCAGTGTTCATTTTGCAGTGAAGTTGTAAACAAGAAAATCTACGCGACAAGAAAATCTTGCGATTTGGTAATGAATGGTGCGACATTACTAATGGCAAGTTTGTCTAAAAACAAAAAGAAACCTTGATGTTGGTAGTACACTAAACTTAAAAAAAAAAGAAATAGTTTAACTTATGATGGACTTGAAGTAGCAAGAAATAAGTAGGGCTAATCAATATATTATTATTATATGTTATTGTCAATATATTATATAATAAGTGGTATGACGACAGCGAAGATATATTTTTTTTACTCTGGTCTACAGATATATACTAGGCCTATCTCTGGATATTTCTCACCAAGCATCAGCTTTCATATTAAAAAAAAAAATTATCCTTATGCAGAGGATCCCAAATAATGGATATGTTTATGTATGAATCTATTACTTTCATTAAAAATTCGCTTTTGAACAATCCATATTTAACCATTGGAAAGTTAATATCTTGAAAAACAATAATCACTTGCACGCTATGAACGACAATCCTGTCACGTTTACGCGCCACTCACATGCTCCGTACTAATATGACTAATTCAATGCGGATGAACGGCACGCACACCGCACAAGTTTGTACGCACCTTAAAACGGAATTATTTTCTGAGATCCCCTTCAATCATCCCATTTACTCTTCCCTCACAAAATATAGTAGGAAATGGTACTATGTGCCATTCAATAATTGAAAATATTATTCCTGAGAAATTAATTAAACTTGGCTTCGAATATGCTCGTAAAAATGGTGTAGAGATGAGAAACACAATTTTTGAATCAGTTGAATGAATGGCGATCAAGATATGTAGGCTACTACTTCAATTGGATCTCTAATTGAAAAAGAAGTAGGCTATTACTGTGGAGATAATGCTGGATTGCGGCAGAAAATCACTCGGACACATTCTTTGATGAGTTAAATTTTTGTGACGAGACACTTTTTCCAAGTGTGTATACATTTTTGAAGATTGGAGCCACCTTAGCTGTGATCATTACCAGTAACAAGAAAAGTTTCTCGCTTTTAAAAGGTTGGCAGAAAAATGCAACCGGAGAAGATCGGCTGAATGGTCTTGCTCTTTTGAGTATTCACAGAGAAATTGACATAACAGCAGAGGGCGTTATTAACAGATTTAAGCTTAGTGAAAAGAGTCGAAAATTCGTTCTGTAACTGTAATTTGATTTCTGTTTGAAACAATGCATTATGTTACTTCATTATTAATAAAACTATTTTTACTGCATTAAATGGTTAATTATATTATTTCTAATTAATGTATTGATTGATCTGTTATGAAATAATTTAATTCATAATTATCAGCAATCACTCATTAAAAACGTTTCAACTGAGTATACACGCCAATATTTAATAATAGACTCATAGATTTTTTTTATTTATCTTAAATGTAGACTTTCAAAACTAGAAAAATTCATTAAAATTATTTCCCGACATTTTAGACCCATAGTTCCTACTTCAAAACAAATTAAAAATAGTATATCTATCCAAGAAAATTGTAATATCAACCCGATCCGAAGTTTACAAACAAATATTTACGTTAGAAATCAAGAATCAGTAGGCCGAGTTAATACCAAACTTTAAGCAGAAAGCACCAGAATAAATTCAAATTATAATATAAAAATCAAGTTTAAATAGAAAAACAAATTAATTAAGTATAATGCATCTAAATCCAAAGAATACATAGTATGTGGTACGCAAGGACCGAAATCTTTAAATTTACTTAATGCGTTTATTAAGATCTTAAGAATTCCAATAACTTGTTACTATTTTGATTGAAGTACAATGCACCACTGGTTTTCTAATAATGGAAATGTCTTGACTTTATGAAATCAGCTATCTTGAATTCAAGACATATTTATTGTAATTTAATGTCACCAAACGTCCCTTAAAAACGGGATTGTCTCGTTTATTCACGATTGTACCCAGTGCCCTGAAAAAGCCTCTCGAGTCGCCAAAATGTCCCGTATTTACGTTTGATACTAAAACGAATAAAATTTTCAAATCACTGAAACTTCCTAATTTATAAAATAACTTCAAGTAGTAATATTTTTGATCAAGTCATTATGCTATGTCATGTGCGATAGTAGCTACGGCTAAACCCAGTAGCGAAGTCGGCCACCTCCCCCACGCTGCACAGACGACAGTAAGCGTAAATGTAAGTTTATGGAGGAGTATTTCAAAGAGTGTAACTGCATTAAAAAGGGACGTTGCGACAATGGATCCGAGTTTTTGCAAAACAGATTAGGTTGCACAACCATCAGAAACCAAGTATGCCTACAATATGGTGCAAGTGTTTACTTTTCATTCGCGAAAAATAGAACGTCTTACTATTTTTCCAAAATTTGTTTTTGTTTGCTCATAAATCCGCCATTCTTGCAAATTTTTGGCACAAGCAATACAACTTTCATTTTTTAATTTGAAAAAAATGGAGACTAACTTCAGGGACATGAATAGTTTCCGGGGGAGCCTTCCCGGACCCACCCTTTAGCTAGAAAGTGTCCCCCAGACTCCCATTGGATGTTTCCTGTTTTTTTCGTTTCATGATTTTGTCACCCTATTGTAATTGTAACTTACTAACATAACATGTTGAAATAAGGAAGGCATTGAAGATTTTAATTTAACATTAGGCCTATTCATTAATTCATTAGCAGGTAGAACAAAAGATATCTAAACATGTTTTCCGTTTGCAGATTTGCCAGTCTTCGGCCAGATTTGTAAAAAAGATATGGGATTGAACGCAGCAGTTCAAGCACTAAAGTAAGTTGTAAATCTGTAATTTATTTTTGTTCCAATTTGTTGGATACAGTTTGAAGTTGTAACTGTTTTATTATGTTTTATATTAACCTGCAATGATAAACGAAAACCCAGTTTCATTCTGGGCCAGATATTTTATTTCTTTGGATAAAATGCCAAAACCAATTTCGCAGTGAACCATAATAATCCGAACTAATTGGGATCGGATTTGGTTTATATTGTTAAATTTAGTATGTTAAATATAGCTATTAACACAAGTATACAAATTAATCGTTTTGAAAAAGGGTCTAGAAATAATATTAGGCCTACAAAATAAAGTACTAAATGTACTAAAGTATTCTAAATGACAAAATAAATATTTTATTTAGAACATATTATAGAACATAATACATTTATACAAATTCTGTAAATTATAACGGTTTTCAAGTGGATTAATTTTATGTGTTACAGAATGGGTTATTTATGTTTTATGCTATTACCAGGGTTAGGATTAAGAAGGTTCCACTGTTCTTTAAATATTTATAAGAAAATATTGATATGTTCAAATATATGTGAGCTAATGTTGAAATAACCTATTGGTTTTAAATAACCAAAATACCTATTTTGTAGTTCACGTTATTTAATAATAAGTAGGCTACTTAGTAATAGTTGTTGACTAAATAAATTTTTTTTTTTAGTATGCATAAAAAGGTGTTTTAACCCTTTGCATTCTGGTAGGATTTTTAATAAAAGTCCTCTGAGCTCGGATGGCCAGTAATGCTGGCCACAGCCATTTCTTTATCAAGTCTGAATTGTTTTTGAAAGTTACGTTCCTCTCAGCTTGGATGGCCAGTAGTACGGGACAAGGTAAAATCCCTCGAACGCCCGGATGGCCAGCAGGACTGGCCACACAAATGATCTGCATTAATTTATTTTTAGTAGTTTTATTTTGTTTGGATTGTGCTGAAATCCAGAGTCCAAATCTTAGTCTAATTAATTCCCGCTTTTTTTCTGGTCTGTGTTGTATCAAAACGTAGGCATATTCGTTACATTATAACCTTACCAGCAGTTTAGTTTTACGTTGCGGTGGTCTAGGCTAGTGTTTTTAAAGTTTGAAGTAATTTAATACAACAAAAGTTTATTAGTTAATTGGTTTTAAGTGTTTTTTTCTTAACAAGTTCTTAATTTTATTTTATTTTAAATTACCTAAAAATGTTGTTTGATAAGTTGTATACAATGGACCCAATGGTTTATTTTATTCATTAAAATATATAATAACTATATATTTACAGCTAAAACTAAAACTCACCAATAACAATATAATATATCGACTTTATTGTATGGCAAAATAAAAGACTTACTAAAAGCCCACGATTTTGTTAAACAAGAAATAAATACCCACTAACAACATTTCAGATTGTAGTGAAAAATAATTCAGAGCTATTGACGCCGCAAGGTCAAATTAGCGGCAGAGCTGACAACAGTATCGTAAGCGGCCAGTCAGGCTGGCCATCCTAGATGTGAGGATGTCTAATTCGATAAATATTCAGAGCTGACTGAGAATATCGTATGGCCAGCAGTACTGGCCAACCGAACGCAAAGGGTTAAATGTTCAAGAGGAAAACATAATTAATGCAGAAATATTGCTTTCCCACTTGAAAATATAAATAAATATTAATTTTTATTTAGACTAGTGGACATGGCAATGCTTCGCCATTGCTTGATTTACCTAACCTAAAATTATATTCAGTTTTTGATCCAAATCAGTTTTTGATCAAAATCAACTGTTGGTCAAAATCAGCTGTTTTAAGCTTTTCATACGAACAGCTGTTTTTTGTGCCCCTGATAAAATCAAAAGAAATCTTTCTTCTTCTTCCTTAAGATTGACCTTCCATAAGATTAACATGGCAACTTTGAGGGCCACTGGGGCGAAGCCCTTAACATTCATTGAGCTCATTTTAAGGGAAGCACAACTTCAGAGTGAGCTCTGTAAAATGACACCAAAAACATCAAAATCGGTTAAAAACTCTAGGAGGAGTTCTACTCACAAAATAACCTCTAGCAAATTAATTATGTATAGATTTGTTACTTTTAATAAATAAATCCCTTACGTTTGGAATGCCAATTATAACAACTAATTTGACTGTGTGACTCAACATTTGAAGGATCTTTCTCAAGCCTACATTGGGGAGTTAATTATAAAAACTAAAGATATCACCATAAATGAGAAACAATATTTAGAATAAATAAACATTTAATTATTAAGATTTTTTAGGTTAAGGAAATGGATTGTTCATATTACATATCGATTACAATAAGTTAATATTGATTTTATTCTTTCCAAAAGTTGGTTCATTTTCTATATTTCACTTTATCTAATAAATATAATCTAATTTTACTTTTGCTTTGGATATGCTATTCGGTAGAGATCAGAGATCTCCTATAAAAAGTTCTTTTATAAAGAAACATTAATTATTGTTAATTGTTGTGGCTTTCTTCACCAACAACAGTGTACAA
Source organism: Philaenus spumarius (assembly GCA_018207615.1). Taxonomy (NCBI): domain Eukaryota; kingdom Metazoa; phylum Arthropoda; class Insecta; order Hemiptera; family Aphrophoridae; genus Philaenus; species Philaenus spumarius. The sequence goes on from JAGFPH010000050.1 coordinate 118,670, forward strand.
AAATTCTTCGCCGCAAAGTTCCTAGACCGGTTGAGGATAAACTGGGGTATATAGGATAAATTGCGATGATTGTTATAAATTCTATATAGGCCAAACTGGAAGACCGTTCTTAAAACGGTTTAAGAAACATTTACCAAAGAAAAACATAGACGGAAACAAATCAAATTATGCTCGCCATTTAATCGACACCAATCATCAATTTACCGATTTTTATACCAACTTCGAACTTTTTGATATTTGCATGAAGGGTAGTATATGAACTCAATGGAGGAATTTGAGGGTATACAAAGCGGGTAAACATTACAACAACCAATTGCTTAATGACCAGCTACAGTTTCATTCAAACATATCAGACGATTCGGCGATAAGAATCTTTGACTCTCATAAACTGAACACTGGATTTAGTCAGTAATCATTCAAGAAGTACAACATCCATGAAACAAAATAGACGATTACCCGGATTACATGTCACAGTTGTGTGTTTTGTGTTGAGTTAAATGTTTTTGTGTTAATGTAATGTGAACATTTTAATATTTTTAAAATCTGATGATGAAACATATGTTTTAAAACGCGTCATAAACATACGCTGAAGTCGCATGACGGATGAAAGGTATATTTAGTTATATTAATTGTAGTTATCTAGGAGAGGGGCAAATGTGCTGGCTAGAATGCTATCATTTCTAACGCATTACTCATTAAATGGAAATTTTTATAATAATTATAGATGGGTTTCTAAGAGGAAGTAAAAATTCGTCAAAATTTGTTCAGTCTGTTGGCTGTAAAAGTTCTCACTAAATAGATCTTTATTAATTTAATGTCTTTAGTTCTGTTTCTCAAAACTGGATATTAGTATTATACAAGGTATTAGTATTATACAAGGAAGTCATTTACCAGTTTATAGTAGTTTGATTGGATAACATTGGCATTTGTCACTGTACTTAAAAAGATGCTTACATCAAATCAAACACAACTGCCCTGTTCATCATTGTTTTTCCAACTCGCATAAATACACAATCTTTTTTCAACCTTTCCAGGGTTTTCGAGTGTGCTTTTGTTTTGTCAGTCATTCCTGAATTTTGATTTGAGGTTCGATGACATCTTTGGTCAGGGGTCTGTTGTAAAATTGAAAGAAGTCGCTTTGTCTGCTCATATTGGTCGGAATATTTCACGCCTATTCTGACGTCATAGCCTTCCTATAACTCTTTGAAACTTTGGGTTAATATTATTATAATTTTAAGTCAAAGTAAATATTAAAATATAACTTGAAAATAAATAACTATTACGGATTCATTTAATTTTTACTTTGGTTTGATAAATAATTTTAGAAACCCTGTACTCTGGCTTTTGGGTTCAAAATGACGTTACAAGATGTCCTAATTTAAATACTTAATACTAACATGGTATATTGTAGTTATTAGATAGTTTTCTACAACTTTTATTTGTATTAATTTGATTTAGAAACAATTTAATAGTCTCCTCATACGATTTCTTACTAGATGTTCATTTGAACGTGTTTAGCTTATACACTCGAGATGGTTTTGTCTCAAATATTCATACTACAATAAACTACCACAAAAACTAACTCATTTATAAACAAGTACAATTTGAATAAACATTCCAATCATAATAAAACGTTGACCTCATTATATAAAGGTAGTAGGTTTCTTTCATTAGGCCTACGTCCTGCCATGTTTGTTTTTAATGCATCAATGTAAGTAAACTTCATTTTCTTATACTGAATTTTACATGGATTCTTATTTCTGTTTAACATCACATTTAAGGCATAAAAACTATTTGCAAATAACTACAGTACAGTCTCGCTAATCCGGACTTGACGGGACCGGACCCTGTCCGGATTAGACGGAAAAAGCCTAACAAATGCATGAAATGTATACCGTTTGTGTTTTTTAGTGAGAAAACTTATTAAAACTGGTGTTTTGGTAATACAGTATACAGTAAATATCAGTGACCGCAGAATTAAATAGACTGGTCAAGTCGAACGCAAGAGTGAAGCCAGTTTTAGAGTCAAGTACTCACACAGTATGACGGATGCAAGTCGCGAGCCGAAGGCCGGCCGCCCGTACATGTTGCCACATTACCCGTGAAACGAAGCTCGTGTTCTAACTGTTGTATGATAGAAACTACAATAGCCAATTTTTTCAAAAAATACTTATCAGAAAATGTAGCTTTTCAGCTACATTTCTCTCGCTTGCATGACGCACCTGCCCTAAAAACACAAAATTTTCTCGCAATACAACTTTTTGATGTCACAAATTAAAAAGTATAAAAAAGTTTGGACTTCATTTGATTTTTAAAGTGCCAAACAATTTTTATTTTTAAATTGTGAACACACCCATTAGCGTCCCACACTATTAAACGGTAAGTTTGTCAAATTTCAAAGATTTTTGAGCATTTTCAGCTATTGAATGAATCCACAGTGTAAATGAATAGAGCGCACTGAAAATTTCACTCCAGACGTCTAACGAGAAACAAATCAAAAAGGGACTGTTAATTTGACAGATAGTTAGACAGACAGTCTGCAGTCAGGTATAGTGCGGCGAGCTGGTGAAGTGAGTCACTTCCTTGAAATACTGTGGGACAAAAGATAATTGACCGACCCTTTCTATCCTCGGCTGAGCTTTCTAAAAATAGCCAAGGACAACATGAACCCTTAACTATTTTCGCTCTCGGCAAACAACAATTGCGTGTACTGTACCCAGTAAAATACTGCAATTCCTATTTTTTTTTTTTTTAGGGCCGTCCGGATTAGCTGGACGTCCGGATTATCGGAGACCGGATTAGAGAGACTGTACTGTATTAAATTATTTATTACAATGTGGCATCTACTTTCAGTTGAATATTATACATTTGATTAATAAATTTACTTGATAACTTTCTTGGAATTATTATTTCATTGTTAAATTGGTATTGGTAATTGTACCACTATAAAAAGTAACCTTAAAAATAAGTGGAATTTCTGAATACATTAATTGTTAAATGTTGAAGTTAAGTTTAGATTCTGCGTGGATTATAGAAAACTAAAAAAGAGCACGTTCCAGATATACAAGGGCTGCCCAGAAAGTAACTTACGTTTTGATATTAAAAACCAATAAAAAAAATGTTTATTATATACTACATTTGAAAGGGACAATCTTGTTTTTCTTCATGTTATTATTTACTTGTTGTATTTATGTTAATATTGTGCAAGGGATTAAGTTTTAAATTTCGGAACTTTTCAGAAAAGCAGAAAGGCTTAAAGAAAAAGTAATAAATTCTGAAGATCTTCTAAATGATAATGAAGCTCGATTATGCCAACAGCAATTGCAGGTAAGATGTGAATTTATATTTTGATGTGATTAAAGTTTGATTTACCCTACCACTATATATACATATATATAAAGAGTCAACCATTCAATTAAAACACATAGTTCTGAAAATATATTTTGTGTCTTGCAGGCTATGGTTTTGCCACTTACATCATTTACGAGGCAGCTTAACCCAAATACACCTATTTGCTAGCAGATAATTTATATATATTTATTATTATGAAATGTTACTTATCTAATAAAATAAACCTCAGGTTAAATAGTGATTGAGGAAAATTATTTGGAAGGACATTGGAGAACTATGGTCATAGCCAGACAAAGGTTGAAGGAATGAAGAATTTGTTATAAATTCTACCTGATAATTTAGCACAAGGCTGGAATTTTCACAAAACAATCTCTTAATTTCTGTAATTTCCTACAGATTTAATACCCTACTTTTGACATTAAATATATAATCTTAAAATAAATATTAGAATAAAAATCTGACACTAAAATATTTAAAAAATGGTTAGAAAAGTTAGAGTCATAACCCAATCGACAACTTTTTGACTTGAAAATGTCTGTAAAATGATGTTATGAAGTGTTCACATGCCGAATGCGTGATAGTTTTTGTGGAAGTATTTTCAAACTTCAATAACTCGGCTGAAAATAAACATTGCACCACTTTCTTGGTCTCTTATTAAAGAAGAGGGGTAAAAGTTTGTGCCAGTACCAAGCCAACATTCATAGCTGCTGAATGCTGCAAATTACACTCATGCAAATCGAAGCTATGATTCTCAACTTTCCGAATACATCACGTGATCATAAACAGAATTTTTTCTCACAAATTAATTAACAGATCCAAGAGTTTTTAGGAAGAGCATAGGCGTCGTGCCGGGGGGGGGCATAACCCCCCAATATTGTATATAAATTTAATATTAGTTTTATACAAATAATAATTAATCTTTACTCTTTTGTAAAGTTTTTCCTCTTTTGATAAGTAATTTATATCTAGGATGTTTTAACTACGTTGTTTATTTTACCTTAATAAGTTTAACATTCAAATTATTTTTCAATTTAATCGTTATTACATTAAAATTTACTTATTATGAGATATCATTTGACTAAACGAACGGACTGATTGAAGTAGTCTACGTCATTTTATTCTTTAACTCGTTGAAGGTTGGTTATTTTCTATGACTTCCCTCCCCGGCCTCCCCCACCATTCCACTCAGCAGACCTTAGGTGCCCAAGATATTCAAAACGAACTGAAAGAAGGTTTATGCTCCATTAATGTATATAAAGATTTTTGTATAAAATATAAGAATTGTAGCAACAAAGTTTAGTTATGAAACTTAGTTTGGCTTTAATGTTATTCTTAATTGTAAAAAATTAAACATTACAACAATTTTGTATACGTATTTGGATTTTACGTTCAACCAATGATAATTGTTTAGTATTACTTTCCCCGAAGGATATGGGTTATACAATTTATCACACTTAATACACAGTACATTACTCGTCCATCTTACTTTCAAAAGGTTTTATTTAAAATTTCAATTGTGTTCTATAAATAGTCACTCCAACAATAATCACGCATTAAGCAGATAAAAAAAACACTCTTTCTTAAGCAATTAAATGACTTGGCCACAAGTCTTACTTCTACTGAGTCTGATGCCGGACTAACTTCAATGCAAATATCAATTATTATACAAATATCGACAAAATGACTCCAATTATGACTGTTTCTATTTTGACGCTCCCATGATGCATACTCTCATACATGTAGCATGTAATAAAACTACATACTACAGCGCACACACATCCTGCTTACTCTGAGTCCAGTGTTGAATTAAACTTCCTCCCCTCTTTCTAGAATGGAGAAGGTGGGCGTATATATTTTTTATTTTTAAACCTGCACATGATGCTCTATTTTTGGGGATGTGAAACCAGTTTGACATTGGATCTCAAGTTATTTTAACTCTATCTGTCTCTTATTTGCACATAATTACACTAAAAATCAATAATCCAATTTCTTCTATTAAGCATTAACTAATATTATGACCCTAAATAATATTCACCTGTTGACTGTTTTATATAATTTTAAAAACAATTATTTAAATTATCATTTATTTTTCTAATTTGTGAAATCACATTT
>JAGFPH010000050.1:142273-175288 GCA_018207615.1 Philaenus spumarius
CCCCCCCCCCCCCCGACCGTTACGATACAGTTCAATTCATACGATGTTTTATCTATACAACACTTCTGATCTCGATACGATACTGTATCGATACAATGGGTATACGATATTTTACTGTATCGATACTTCACGTTGCGATACGTATCGATACGCTGTATCGATACATGGACCTGTATCGCACATCACTACCTTGTACCAACACTTCCCATGGTGCCCAACGGTCATTTTTTGTATGTCCTTTATCGCCGAGAGGTTTCATTTGTTTCATCTCATTTTGTAATTCAAGTAAAGCTAAGTCAAATACTTTTATGAAATTTACAATGATAATTTACAAGTATTCAGTTTAATTCTTTGATTTATTCTCTACACTTTCTTATTATTATATGCCATTTTTTGCAAAGGATATATTCCTAAATTACTATTCAAAACAGGCCTGGTTTTGTTAGCAGTCTTGTAGTAGGAACATAAAAACTGGTGTTTTCAAAATAAGAAATTTGAAATTGTTAAATATTTTTATATATTTCTATTTAGAACTAAATTACGAAACATTTTTACATTTATGAAAAAAATAATTTTTGCTACTTTTTATGTAGGCCTTAAAGTTGAACTTTTTCCTTTCGTTACTGAACATGCTAATAACTAATAAATGTTTCTTGATCTAATAACTTTTTTAATTTTACATCAATCATTTTTATACTGGCATATATGAATTCTTTGAACCTTTATCTACAAAAAAGCTATGCAACACTTTTGAATTGGTTTAGAATAAATGTATAAAAACATGGTTGAAATACAAAAACTTGGACGATTTTTAACAAATTTGAAGTTTACGGCCATTTTGTGATCTTACCGTTAGAGATACGGAAAAAAATCAAGGATACAATTTTGTTGGAAATCAAATTTGCTACTAGCAAAATGTCATAAGTTTTTAAAGCTTGCCACAAACTGGCTTTGGAAAAATGCTTACACTGAGAGAAACGGTGCGGCCGCCATTTTAATTTTATTTAAGGGGTTAAAAATGAAAAATGGAAAAAACCTTATATATACATGGCTTGCAATAGGAATAAGGAACATTCATGCAAAAAATCATCAAAATCGGTCAAGGTGTTTGGCCGTAATCATGAGACAGACACAAAGACGAAATGCCGAACGGTCGAGTTAAAACGGAGACCTCGCTTCGCTCGGTCAATTATGAGACTACAAAAAGAAAGTTGGGAAAAGCATAATTCCAAAATTTATCTCAAATTAACAAGCTTATTCTTTCACTGTAGTTATTTTTCTCTCATTTAAAAATAAAGGAGACAGTACAAAATATTTCCTTTCATAATGAGTAAATGGATTGTATTCCTACCACTGCTGATTTAGACTTTGCAATAGTTAAATGTTTTCAGACCAAGTTAGTGAATGTTGGTTTTATATTAATTACTTATTAATAGATGGATAAAAAGATTGTTTTGAGTTTTAAAATATAACTGTTGATTGGTTAGGTAGGATTTGCTTAAAACTTAAAATATAATCCTACGAGTTGGCTACATGTTATTCACAATCCGACAACCTGTGCAAACCGTGTACCCAGCAATCAGTGCATTAATATCTTTTCATAGTTACCAATGTCTGATAAATTGTATAATTAATATACTACCTACATCAATCAGTCTTTATGTCTTACTTTATCAATGCACTCACATAAACACTAACCTAATTCAACAGTGTGCTATATTTAATTAATATATTACTTGTCATAATAATTTTTATATTTTATTTAATAATTAATATATTTACATTAGTAGCGATCTGTCGGACAATCCTTGTTTTTCCTTCGTTGTTGTATGGCGGCCGTTTCGACTATTTTTATTCAGTCGTTTTCAAATATTTCTAGCTGTTCGCACACTGAGAACTTTGTCAACATTAAAACATTTAAACACATATATGTCCATACATAACAAAGATTGTCCAACAGATCGTTACTAAGGTAAATATATGTTTAAAAACAATCCAGTTAGGCTACCACAAATAAATATGGGTAATAATGTTGTTTTTTTTTTCTAAGTTCAAATATAAATGTAGTAGGAATTGTTTTTTTTTTGTTACAGATTAAATAAAGATATTCACAGCACAAAATTAAGCAATCCTGAGTACTTGTCATTATTTCTCAAGGTTCATGCTTACTTTCATACTTGTACAAAGTTAAATGTTTGTGAAGCCTATGTGAAACTTTTAACTGATACGTTAGTGCCGCATATTGCGACTCAGAGCTTCAACTCATGGAAGCTAGTTCAGGTAATATAAACAAAGCCAGCTGTAGAGATAATAATTATCCAGTAACTAGTGCTATAGGGAAGTATGTTTACCACTGAAATGTGTCGGTAAGTCCTAATATAATTTATCAGATTTCCAACTTTCATGATGTGTTGCTTGACAAGGGAAGTGTTTAATGTTAGCTTTTATTGAAAATTTAGTTTTAAAAGCGTAGCGAAGGGACATTTACCGCCAAATTGTGATATCGGTATGGGCCAAAATAATTATTTTAAAACCTCCGGTGATATGTTGCGTGGCAGTGGAAACGTTTAGAGAGCAACTCTAATACTGTCTTAAAAACAGAAGGGGATAAATTGAGTAGAATAGAAACATGTATTGTTGTTAAACAAACAAAGTTGCAATAATTACAACATCACAGAATCAAATAGAATAGGCTTTATTCTTTTGGAGCAGGGTTAGGACTGTCTACGACCTAACCCTTAAACATAAGATACACATTATTTACAATAGACTAAAATATAAGATAGGCCTAATTGATATTGTAGTCCATAAACTCTTCGACAGTGTAGAAAGACTTTTTCTTGAGCCATCTCTATAGTTTAAAATACTTAGTAGGAATTTGCTTAGAGTTGGCAGGAAGTCTATTAAACAACTTTGCTCCTAAGTATTTAAGACTTGAGTTTTTTAACTGAACAACATCATAATCAATAACATTTTTGTTTCTTGTTAGATAATTGTACTTATGACAACCAAGCTTGTATTCATCTAAATTTACTTTTATACACAATAGAGTTTGTAGTATGAAAATACAAGCTAAAAAAGAATTTTGAGGTCCTTGAAGAGCAGCCTACATGAATCGTGTTCTGATCATGTTTAATGATTCTGATAGCCTTTTTTTTTGTCAGAAGAAAACTAGACTGAAGAATTTCTACAAAGTGTTATGCCATAAATCGGATGAGCATTGAAAAAGGCAAAATAGGCCTTTACGACTAAACTGTGATTAGTACACAATTTAAGTATTTTTAATAAAAAAGTGACTCTACGCTAAACGGATACTAAAGCAGCTGGTGTGAGCCTCCCATATAAGTCTAAAATCAAGATGTATACCTAGAAAATAACGGACATTTTTGGCTAGGGAGACATAGGGTAAAAGAAGTTTCATTGGTCGTCTTATAATTAATTAGGGGAAACCCCTGCGAGCTCCGCATGCCAACCCCGTTGGACCTTTCTATATACATAATCATGTTATGTTTTTTTTTTATAATGAAGGTGTAGTATTAATAATAACCCCAAAGCTAAGGTGATAAATAATGTTAAATGTTCAAATCAAATTATTTTATAACAGTAGTTATAATAAAAGTCAAAAGAACCAGCAAGGCTCAGGTAATAAAAACCTTAGTAAAAACTTTAATAAAAACCTAACCTAAAAGTTAGAAATACAAGTAGTTGCTTCAAAGTTTGAAATCAGCTTTTAATGGAAATCAGCTGTTTTATCTGTTAGTTTATTCAATTGGTTGCTATGGTAATGAATGTAAATACATTCAAGAAATATGACAATTCATCAATCTAGGCCTAACCGAAGAATTTTTTCCGACTAAATTTACAAAAGTATTGAAATAAAAAATATTTTTATCAAAATGAATTCCAGCCTATCTTACTCAGGGATAGTGTAGCTTTTTATTAGTAAAACTATTTTCTCAGATCGGTTCAGTAGTTCCAGAGATTACCCCCTACATACAAACAAACAAATTTTACTTCTTTATAATATTAGTATAGATAATTCATTTGTTAAAATGAATCCAGCACTTTGACCTGAACATACGATTTCTTTTCAGATGGTCAATTTTTGTTGGCAGTTAATAAGGTTATTCATCTTCATAAGTCATTAACATAAATAAGAATCAAAAAGATTCAAGTATAGAGCCTTGAGGCACAGCACTTGGTACTGTTAGAAAGTCTGTGCCTTGATTATTAAATTTAATATACTCCAGAAAACAATATGAAGACCTGAATATTCTCCAGCAAAGCATAAGTAGGTGCTGAATATTATCTAGCGAGGGATAAAGATATGTTTAATATTCTCCAGCATAGGATCAAGTTATGCTGAATACTCTTCAGCTAGGAATGAAATTAAAGCTAACAAAAAAGGTGCCGGACTCAAGGATATGTATTCTTACGGACTCTAAGTCGGCCATTGAGGCAATTCAAAAAAACACACCTGACGACTACTACTTCCGGACGAGTGAAATAAAGAGCCTTTTAGGAGCCCTACAGGAGACTGGAAAAACCATAGTCTTCCAGTTGATTCCATCGCACTGTGGATTGCAGGGAAATGAAGTGGCGGACCAAATAGCTAAAAGTGCGGCTGAGATGCACCCGGTCCCACCCACAAAATTCTCTCTCAGCAAATGCAAAAGGAAGATTGAAAGATTTGTAATGGAGAAATGGACTGAGAGATGGAAGCAAGAAACTGTTGGGCGGTCTCTGTTTAAAATCCAGGAAACACCTACCGCACCAAACTGGTATAGAGGGGTCTCCCGCAGCGTTGCTACGTTTATGGCAAGAGCTCGAATGGGACACGCGGTGACAATCAGCTACCTAAGAAGATTTCGACTGAAGGAAACCGACAGATGCGAGAGGTGCGGCGTCGAAGAGGAGACCATGGGCCACATACTGCTGGAGTGCACCTCGGAGAACAGAATGAGAGATTCTCTCAGAGAAGCTTTAAAGGACAGCCAAAACAAATTGGAAGACGCACTGCGGAACAAGAGGTATTGGGCATTGGCGGCTGCAGCATATCATGGTCATCGAGTCGTCGGCATTACCTGAGGCCGGAAGCTCGTATGAAGAAGTAAGAAGTAAGTAAGTAAAAATAATCAAATTAAATTTTGTGGGTGTGAAATCAACCTTTCACACCATCACTTCTGCGACCATGTGTTACAATACGAGGTGATATGTGGACAGTGTATTTTGATTTTGTTAAATGGGAACAAATTTTTAGTTACCAAATCCTAATTTACTGCACATCTGACATTGCTTGTCATTAATGTGCTGACATGTTAATTTTTGTTTTTTCATTTTGTTCCAGATGTTTGCAATCAATTCTTATGCCTATTATCATCCAAGTAAAGATGCCGAACCTAAAGATCTGCTGACAGAGGAAGAAAAACAAGTTCGTGGATATATAATTGACTTGATAGCTGGTTCTTTGAATGCTTTCTTATTACCTGTTTATACATTAAAACAAGATGAATCGCTTCTAGATTATTTTGCTCTACCAGTCAGTAAGTTCAGCTAGTTCGCCTTAAATTTATTTAAGTTGCTCTAATAATAGTAAAATATAATAGCTTGGTAGGTTTTGAATGTCTACAACCATATCTCCTCTTCTATCTTAGTCTTACTTCTTAACAATGGTTTTACCTGTTTTTCATATAGGTCAAGTCTGTTTCAGATCCCTCAAAGGAAGTTAAAAATCTTCTTGCTATCAATATCAGCTAATTTGGGATGGTTTTAACCTCTCTTTTCTCAACTATTATTGTGTAGTGTAACCTCAAAGCCTGATTTTGCCTAGCTTTGATCATGCAGATTTTGATGCTCATTTTACCAAATGATAACAATTATTTCCAAAACACCTTACCATTCTTCTTACCCCCCCCCCCCCCCCTCCCTCCTTTCTTTTACCAAGCTGTCAGACTACCTGGAATGAAACACATCAAATTTAATACCAAATAACTGAAATATAAACATGAATTATTTTAAAGTCTATTTTTAATTTTTGTATGTACTAACTAATTAAGAAAGCCGCTAAGTTTGAATCTATTCAAAACTCTGTGTGGACAAATATACTCGCTTTTAAACATTGAGTGTATTGTCAGGACTAAATAGTTTTCAGTTTTGCCGTTTGAGCGCAGGGATTGGGTAACATATCCCTTGGTTAAAAAACATAACGGGGGTCGACTCCGAACTCCAACAGTTGTGGAAGGAGCACCTAAGTTGGGGCGCTACACCATTAAATCTCTGTTTCGAGCGACGCTAACGCTGTAGATGAACTAACTCGCAAGTCAGTTCTGTGCAGACTCAGTGAAACTGTACTGCGTTCGTTGTTTTATTGTTTTTTGGCAGAAAATACTTTATGGCAAGGAGGGAAAAGGGCACTGGTAGATGTGTTGTTTGCACTCAACAAGGAATGAGAAAGGAAACAATCTACCTTTGCGAGACCTGCACCGTGCGGCCCAACCTACACCCCGATGTATGTTTCAAAGGGTACCTACCACACCCTGAGCTGTAAAAACAATGTAACACAACCATGGTTATATGATCTTTTTTTTATTTCAATTCTTACAATATTTTATAATAACCTAACTACACAATATGTAATAAAGCAGTGTGGGTTTCACGAGATTGATTCTTTCTAATTTTGTAGTGTTTTTTCTTATTTTGCTGTCAAATAAACCAACTTATTAATTAAAAATCTATTTTTTTATTCCCATGTCTCATTTTTTGGTATAACAAAATTGAAAAAAAAATTTGCGTTGACTTATTGAGAACTTAATTTTTTGGGGGTATGTAGCGTTACAGTGTGAGCGGTCTGAAATATCCGTAGCGCGGGAAGGGTTAATATTGTACATGCTTCCAATTCCAAACTGATTACAGTAGAGTCCCGATATTTCGAGTTGAATGGGACCGAGGGTACCTCGGGTTATGAAAAACTCAAAATACAAGGAAAATGTAGAGGTTAAGATGAAACTACTATTTATAGTCCTCGTATCTCCGAAAAAATTTAAGTTTTATTAAATATACACTTTTTGTATTGAACACTGAGGTAAAAAAGTAATTTTATACACAGTAAAAAATAGAAACTTACTTATTAAAGAAATCATAAATAGTTTTTTGTTTAACTACACTGCAATGTTTACGAGCTGCGATGTCACGCCAGGGGGATACGGCAGTGCCGGGAAAAGTTTGTTTTGATGTTATTTTTTTATATACAGTAGAACTTGGATAGTTCCAAAGTCTTTAATTCGAAATTATCGTTAATTCGAAGTTTCGGTTCGGTCCCTTGAACTTTATATGATATTAATGTAAAAAAATAATGGATAATTCGAAGTCAACTTCTTTAGTTCGAAGTTTTTTTCAACACTAAAAATAAATCTAGTGCTATGAAAGGGATCGCTGGATAAATAGGTCACTGTCTGGTAGAAAGGGGGCTGGACATAGGGGTAGGACTTACGAGTTTGTGCACGTATTGTAATTCTAGACGCAGTACCGGTTTCCAAGAATTTTGAATTCCGAGAATTCTCTAGGTACCGATACTGTAGTTTGTCATTGATGCTCTGCCCAATCTCTGTCTGTGGTTAATTCTCGACAAAACCTTTTGTAAACAGAACAGAACAATCATATTGTTTATTGACACTTGTACTGCGCATAACTCTATCCCACTTATATGAACAATGTTACGGTTATTCCCCCCGAACATGACTTTAGTTGTACAGCCAATGGATCATGGCATTAAAAATGTTAAGCATTTATACCGGCAACTTATTGTACAAACGCTCTTGACAGATTCATTTGAAAACAAAAATTAAAAGATTGGTATCCTTCAAGAATGTGTCACAATGCATGGTCACATTCAATGCTATTTGTGGCTCGAATTACACGGAACCTCTGATTATCGAGACTCGAATTACCGGGACTCTACTGTATTTTCAATATTAGCTGGAGGATTTAAAAAAATTTTAACTATAACTTTTATTAGGGCGGTTACATTTTGTTTATGGAAATATATTTGTACCTTTATGTTTTGTCTTTTTACAGTTAAATTAACTTTAGACTGGTTACATCTAAATTCAGACGTACTTTGTGAGGATGGTTTCAACAAACGACTCCAAATATGGCCAGGACTTTGCAGACTTTTGAATATTCTTCAAAGTCTTCTGGAAAAATTTCATCATGAACCTTGTAAGTGTTAAAGCAACAATATATTTTCTCTTTGGCTTCCTAATGAACCATTTTAATTGCTGCAAATAATTTGAATATTTTAAACTTCTCTTGCCCAGTACCACTTGTGTAACTAATCACATTCTCTTACTTGCCTACTCTCTTCTGCAAACGAACTAACAAATGAAGTTGTAGTAAAGTTTTGTAATGCTTGACAATATGAACTATTCAATCAGTTTATAGATAGATTTATTTAACGGCGGCCTGCGCGAAAAATCTGGCGCATGTAGGGGAGGTAGTTGAAGGCCCCCCACCACCGCACTCATCGGTGCCCACTGCTAAGAGAAATGAAAATCATCTGTTTATTATCGATTGCAGTCGTATTAACAGAGTATATTATTATACACATTCTGTGAAAAAATCATCAAGATACGATAAATTGCAACATTAGGCATTGCAAAAATAAAAATATGTAATATATATAAAACTGATAAAAAAAAATGGGGTTCGTTAAAAGTTTCAAAAAAATAAAAAAAAATACTCAAAAATAATAAAAAACGCTATATGTGGATTATTCTATAATATCTATCACCTCTCTTTCATTTCGCTGATCTACTCACCTTAAAATACAAAAATTCGTCGCTCATGACACCTCTTAAGTTATCAATAAACACCTCTTACTCCTTTACCTCCATAAACAAAAATCACCATACATCATGTATCTCACCTTGACTCCAACGTAAAATTATACCTTAACATCACCTTAAACTCCACTTTATAACTCAAAACCTCATATAATCTCACCTTATACCTTATTCATGAAAATCTTAACATCACCTTCGTTTAACTCAAAAATAATAAAAAAATAATAATAATCATAATACTTATAATAATCCACATATAACTTCATTTATGCTCTGTTAGCATCTGTCTATCCATAATTATTAGTTATTATTAAAGATTCATTGTATTAATTTAACTTTCTCAGGGGTGAATACCTGGCTGTTAAAGTACAAGCTAATTGGATGTGCGTGGCTCAATAAAGGAATTCAAGACATCATGGCAGAACAACTATTCGTTTACTCTGACATAATTGAAAAATGATTATTTACAACAAGATATATCAACATTACAAAAAATAAACAAATCAACTATATACAATCTTTACAAAGTGTTCTCAACCCTAGTTTAAAATATGACGCAATAAAAATCAAAGGAAGTTATTTGTTAGAACAATTAAAAATTTTATATCTGCAGACTGAAAAATGTATGTCCTATGGCCATTATTACTTACTGCGTTATTCGTTGCACTGTTTTTTACCTAGGATTTTGTTGTTTATTCGATTAACACAAAGTACCATCTATCACAACGCACATTCTATCAAAGCATATGGGCGACCTTCTATTACCTCACTTATCTCGAAATTCACACCATTGATTTTGTTTTTTAAGTTTTTACAAACGTCGAAGCACCTCTACTTCACTTTAAGCTAAGACTTGTTCTTGTTTGAAAGAAAAAACTACATTAAAGCTGAATTTCACGGCACCTGCCGTTTACAACACACGCAGTCCATCCGCCATGTTTTTTGTTCTGTTACGTTCTACTTTGTGCCGTTCGTCACGTACGCAAGCAGTACAAGGCCTTCTCGATCAGTCTTGTTTTAACGCTTGTTGTTTGTACTGCGTTCAAACATTTGTGTACCGATGTTATGTTGTGCTCTGTTATACTCGCTGATACATACTTTAATTTTTTCATATGTGCTTATTTCTCAATTTCAATAGTTCTTTAAAACTGTCTATCGTGCAATTATTTAACTGTTTCTTTTCACCGCTCGCTTCAACCGCACTACTCGTTAAAATAATTTCTTATATAGTTCACACACGTTACATACGTTTATTCATTAATATATTTTTAAGTCTGCTTTTATTTTATCTACTAACAGTCTGCCTTTTACTTTGTTTACTTTTATTTAAATGATTTTACTTTAATTGCTTTGCGTCACAAAAGAATTTATATGTATACAAAAATTATAAACGTTTACTATTATATATATTGCGTCATTTATTTTATTTAGACCAAACCTCTATGCTTTAGACATTATGGGAAATTACAAATTTATTTTTATCATGTAGCATCTCTGTTACATGACTGTCAGTGTTACAAAATTACTTTATTTATAAATTATTATTATTAAATTTTTAGTATCGAAAACGTATATAGGCCTACTTTGTAAACAAAATTTAACAAAACATTTAAAAAATGTACATATCTTTTGATATATATATTCGATTTTAAATATTAAAAAAGATTTGGTTTCATAATAAAATTCTCTATAACTTATTATATTCATAACCCAATACAAAATTAAAATAAATGTCAAATAATAATTTAAAAAAATATTGTTCACCATTTGTCGAATTTGAAATAGTATATTTTATAGGCCTAATCAGTAAAAGTATTAAGATTTGTTGTAAGAATCTGATTTTTTTATATTATTATTAAAGATAAGTTTTCTGTGTGGTTAAAATTTTATTAAAACTGGTTAAATATTTTTAAAGTTATTCAATTTTTACTGAAGACGTGACCAATTTTTCACCGAATAAAGATATCGGAAAGTAATATTTATAGGCCTAATCAGTAAAGGTATTAAAATTTGTTGTAACAATCAGATTTTTTTATATTATGGTTGGTTGTTTAATATTTAACATTAATTTCTATAATAAAATATGATTTATATGCCTGTAGTTACAATATTCTTTTAATATTCCCGTTAAAATTGTTTTATTGTAATTGTATGTAATTAATTTAATCGTGGTGGTGCGAGGGGGAGGGGAAGTATAGTGGGGGTTATACCCTCCCTCGCCACTGTCTCCTCTCTCGCACAAGTACTCAAAATAGGTCACCGTCTAATAAATCCATCTATAGTTAGGAACATTCGCCCACACAAGGAACAGTTTAAAATTTTTGTTCTTGTGTTCCCTTATATTATCTGCTTCATCTTTCAGTATTTCTTTTTACCATTTTATTTGTTTGAAATGAAAGTAAATTGTACAAAACTTTATTAATAAATTTAAAGAAAGTTGTTTCCAATTTAAATATTTACAAACAATATTGTAGTAAGAATTTAACTTAAATATTTGTATATAGTATTCATTAGACACATAAGAATAGCTGTACTTACATCAAGGGCATAGATCCTCAGGTGTTTAAGAGGTTAATTCTATTTAATACCAAAATTACAAGTTAATTTTAAGATTGTTCATTTAAAAATAATAAGTGCATTTATTTACTCATAGAGAAAGTATGTAAAGGAAGGTAAGGACGAGAAGGAGAAATATGAGGATTAAACATACCTAAAAATAATTGCTGAGTCCGTGAATAGAATAAGAAATGTAAAAGCTGGGGTAGAATGTAAAGTAAATCGATAGTTAATTTTGACAAGGCAAAATAAATGTTTCATATGACAATACAAAGTGCTTTCAAGCAATAATAAAATAATTTCGAACTAATTTATCCCATTTCAGTCAAATTAATAAATAAATTTTATTTTCAGATGAAAAGTTACCGTTGCCGGAAGACAGAGACTTGCAAGGCTTTTTACCTTTAGAAAATGCATCCTGTGAATTGAAGTAAGTAGTTTCCTGGTCAATTGAAACTCTTCATTTTCTCTAATATTTCAAACATTTTAAAGCCTGGTGTATTACATCAAGATTTAATGTAATTATTTATTAGTAGCTTAGTCTATAAGTAATTGTAAAATATTTTATTTTTCGAGTCTCTTTTTTTATTTTGATCTATAATTCAGGCGATGATAACCCACCTAGGTTTTTCGCTTTTAAATAAAAATAAAAAAATTGATCTATAATTGACTTTAAATATTAGTTTCTCTTAATTTATCTAGGACTGATAAGTTAAAACAGTATTAAGGAAAAAAGTATTATTTAGTTTCAGTGAACAAGAGATTCCTGGAGGAGTTAAGCAAAAGATACGAGGAGCTCGTCTTCTTCAGCTAGGAAATTGGTTATCGACACTGCCTCAACACCTTATTAGTGTCAGGTATTTACTAAATACAGATTGATTGCACAGTTTAATGATCGTTCTTTGGGATTTGAAAAACGGATCTTACTTGAACAGTTTTTATTTTGATAAATTATTTTAATCGATTTATGATTAGTTTTAGCTACATAATTAGCTTTATGAACACAACAAGTTTAAACTTCAAGGGTATAACTATAATTTGTGTACAAAATAAGTGAATTTTTTTATATATATTTGATAATTATTATAATCAAAGATTTTGTTTTGTTTATCCCTTTGATTCATCTGTGAGGCTATATAATAATATGTATCACCAAAAGTTAGATTTTTGGGATTTACTGTATTGTTTTTTTTTTTTTTAAAGAAAGTAATTTTAATTAGATATAAAAAAATTCTAATTTTGTTTGAATATTCAAAATTTGTATGGATAACTTTAATTTTAAAATTAGATGTTTAGGTCTGTTTTAACTAATATTAAATCAAATTAAAATATGCGTAACAATTAACAGATTGTGAAATTGTATTTACAATTATCTAAGCAATATAAAAAAACCATTGCGTTGAAGTAAATAAACAATGAAGCTGATTATAGCACCTTAACTATAGTTCATATCCTATAGTAGTTATATTGACAAATATATTTACTAAGTGATTGCAACAGATACATAAAACACTTAAAACTAAGTGTCATTCATTATGATAGCCATTAAATACTTATTCAAGTCATTACATACGTGTGTCACTACGTACTCTTTGAACGGTTAATTCTCTGCTAAATTTACTGTTTATTCCCTACAAAATATAACTACTGACAACTAAAATAACATCCTAGTTAATTAATACTGCAACAAAAGGTTAAAGTGACATAATATTAATCCACAAGGCCTTCACGAACGTCTTTACTTTATGCCAATTAGACTAATAAAGATAGCGAGTGGAACAACTTACTATAAAGACCAGCAGCAATACATAGATGTCAACTATTTACTTTAAAGGCCGCCACACA
Source organism: Philaenus spumarius (assembly GCA_018207615.1). Lineage (NCBI taxonomy): Eukaryota > Metazoa > Arthropoda > Insecta > Hemiptera > Aphrophoridae > Philaenus > Philaenus spumarius. Next base: position 155,515 of record JAGFPH010000050.1, read on the forward strand.
CGAGTGATCCATTTGGCTCGATCCCTTTGAACTTGGTCGAAATCAGATGGTCATTCACGACCGAGCCAATCCACACCGAGCCCGGTTTCTTTTCAGTTTGCTCTACGTAACTATCGAGAGTAGGTCTAATTTGTGAACTACTTCTATTTCAAGTATAAACGAGGATGAATTCTTAAACTTAGCTGCCGCTGCAGTTTGCATTTGTGTAAACAAAAGCAAATCTAAAAAAATGGCAGAAAGCAATTAACCAATTTAAATTTGGTTCAAGAACTCTCTCTCTCTCTCTCGAACCTGCTGATTGGCGAAATTATTTAAGAATGGATGAGTTAACTTACAATAAGTTGCTCCAAATGGTCACTCCAATTATTAAGAGAAGGGACACAAATATGAGGAAAGCCATCACCCCTCACGAGAGATTGGTTGCTACTCTTTGGTATTTGGCAAATGGATGTACTTATGAAGAACTGAAATTCCCTGCAGCCATTTCCCCCCAGGCTATCTACTTTTAATCTGTTGCCAGTTGAAGGTTTAATTAATTTTAAAATCATTTACCTTTCTCAGTTCTTTGTTGTACGATGCTCGAATGGAGGAAAGCTTCTATTGAACAGTTTCCCTGGTGGCATTGGGTTCCTTTGTTTTAAATATGTCCAGTATATCATCCAGGACACGATTTCTTTTAATTTTTTCATGGTAATCATCATGATACACCTGCCCTAAACATGGGTGTTCTTGATATTTTTCATTAACTTCAAGGACAAAATCACGAGTACCCGACATGGTAGTCATTCGACATCTTTTTTTTAACTAAAATGGATTTGGCAAAAACAGTCAGAGCAAAAACTACAAATTTGGCTCACACATGGTAAGGCCGAGCATGGCTCGGGGACTTGGAGTGTTGGATTTCGGACCGGTTGAAAATCAAACCGATCCAAGCCAATCCATCCGAGCTCCTCCACATACGATGAATTTTGGCTTGGCTCGGGGTCGTTCGGTCTGTTGGATCGCTCGTGTGTGACGGCCTTAACATGTCATCACTACCTTTCCAACTCAGCTGCAAGATTTATTAATTTGGTTGGTACAAGGTACAAGCCTTATATATTTATAACTATCTTTCTGAAATATCCTCAAGATTTAACTTTGTACAATTCATTTAAGTATTTGTTTAATGACTCAACTACAATAGCAGTAGTGATATCTCATGTCTAAGTGGAAGTTTTGTCCTTTTAAGTAAGTTGTGCAGGTTTTATTGGAAAGTTTATTAATTGAAAGAAGACTTTTGTTTCATGTTGATGAACGAAAAAGAATTTAGTGTAACTTATCAATAAGCGTGTATCTTTTTATCTGAGGTTTAGGAGGATTCAATCCAACTTTAGTTCAACTCCTGAATGCAAGTTGGAACTTTTTATTTATTTCTCTACTGGAAGGTATCTTGTAAGATAAGAATTGGTTTCTGAAATGAAATCATCCCAGAAAAGAAAGATCTTTAACTACCGGTACTTTAATGTGTATGAACTAAATCTGTGAGGCAAAATTCTGAGGGATTCTCCTCTAACAGTTACTTTTAAACCCTCTTATTATTGTCATGGCCTAATTATTATGACAATTTCTATTTGGGATCTGTGTGTTTTAGGAATTCAGCGTCTGGCCCAGTTTATGAACCAGTTAGTGGAACCCAGGTTCTACCTTCTAGTGAACTAATTAGGGAACTGGAAGAATTAAGCCTAAATAAAGTTTCTTCTCCATCACCTGTGCCATCTGATACAGCAAGCAGTAGAGCTAGTAATAATACCCCAGAACTGCATAATCCTGTTATAGATTTCCTGACTACACTGGATAATGTGCAAGGTATTTTGTTATTAAAAATACAATTATTGTACAACTTTTTTAACTCATATTTGTAACATAATGTTTTAGATTTGTCAGATTTAAATTTTCTCAAATCCCAAACCGAATCCATTTTCAACTTTTAAAATCTAGAATCTTAATAAAATATTTATAAAATTAGCCAATAGCAATGTTGCTATGTGTATGTACTGTTTAACCATAGTTTTAGTATGAATACAAAATAACTTTCAAATAAAATTATTAATCTATTATATGTTATTTCATAAAATAATATTAATAAAAGACTTAATTTATTATTCGAAGTTAGATCTTTTCTTCCACTTAATCTTAAATAAAATGATAAAAATTAAAAAATAGAAGTATATCAACGTTAATACTACAAACAAAAAAGGTATGAAATCTATTAAAACATACGAGGTCTGTCTAAAAAGTTCGGTAAATGGTATAATAAAAACAGAATGTACATTAGAAATACCTTTATTAGCCTTCAAAATACTCTCAACCAGACACAATGCACTTCTGACAACGTTCGTATAGCGCCTCAAAACTGTTAGAGAAGTCACTTGATTCTGAATCTCTTTCAAATCTTGTGTTTGCCCAATTCATCTTAGTCGATGGCCCCCACTGTGTCTTTGCTAATAGTCACTTCTTCTGCTATTAATCGTAGAGTCAATCGCCGATCTTTTGTTAGCATCGCTCGCACATGTTCAATGTTTTCCGGCATCCTGCTTGTGGATGGTTGTCCCGAACGCCCTCCACTGATTCTTTTCCAACGCAAAAGCGTGCAAACCAATCATACAAACCTACTCACAGCATCCTGCCCGTACACTTGCACCAACATCTCATTGGTTTCTGTTGCCGTTTTACCCAATTTGGAGCAGAACTTAATGTTGTAGTTGATCCATGGCTTTTCAACGCACACTACTCGGAACACTCTGTTGCAATGACTGTAAAAGTACTGCAATAGAAGCCTTGTGCAATTACCGACAGATGGCAGGTCCAGACAGGTTCATGACTGCTTACGCATGCTCGCGCGCTATTTCAATCGTTGTTTTTTGGGGGGGGGGTAAATTTCTGTGGCGGTGCGCTACCTGGACCCTTCGGCGCAATACTGGTGAACCCAGCCTAGAGGTCGGTGTGCCTGATTTCGATTCGTAATTGAGGACCCGGTTCGAATCTGAATACCTATAAGACCATTCACTGAACTTTTTAGACAGACCTCGTATATACAAAAACTAAATGTATAATATTTCTCTTTTAAGAGTAAGATATAATCCAAATGTTAACTATACTATGCAGAAAAAAAAAAAACATTTACACTCTCAAACACACACTCATTCAGAATATCCAAAAACACTCAAATCTATACGAGCGCCAAAAACTATACAAAACAATCGCAAAACCAACAACTCAAAGTCTTTTTGAAACGAACACAATTTTGTTAACGTTTCTCTCACTTTCCGGCAATCAAATACAAAATCTACACTCAGTCACAGTGAATGATATATTAAATATTTCAGTTCTATGTCTGAGATAAGTAAAAATACTGCTCCTCATCATGTGTCAGTTGATTATATGGTTGAGTTCCAAACAAATCCTACTGCCAGACAGCGAGGCAATCCAGTGAGCATAATAGCGAGCAATAACAACAAAGTAGGATGATTAAAAAAACTAAGATTTATGATTAAAATTTGTTTACAATATGTTGTACCATGATCATAACAATTTATTATCTTATTCCAGTCATGTCATTGATAATATTATTGCAATAGTTAAAATATGGAACAGCTATTTAATGTTACAATGTTAATGTTTGTAACAACTTCAAAGGGTGTCTACTGTAACAAAAGTAACTAAAAAGTACCAAAAATTAAATTAAAAAAAAAAAATTGGACAAAAAATTGTGGACATTTTCAGAATTTTCATTTTCTACGATTTACGTTTTTTGAAGGAGTAACGACGAAGTGCCTTAGTTTTAAGCGTTATTATTTCTCGCATTATTAATTATTGGCATTTATTTTTCATGTTTTTACAACAGCCATCTAAATTATGTTTTTGTTCTTGGAACTTCGCCGTTGTATTTAAAATTACGTTTCAACATCAGTATTTCACAGAAATTAGAGCAAATTGTTTTCGAGAGTCGTATTCTTTTGTGGACATTCCCTGTTGTATATTAAATAACATTAAATTAGTGCTGGCATTTTGTATAATTAGCACAAATAATATTTGGATGTCTTATTTTTTCATTGATGTTGTGATTTAAATTGCGTTTCAACACCGATTTCACAGAAACTAGAGCAAATAGTTTTTTGGCGTTGATTTTATTTACGGACATTCACCATTGTATTTAAATAATATTTTAACACCAGAACTTCATAAAATTGACACTTGTATTCGGGCATGTGGTTGATTTCTTTCGCGGACATTCACCAGGATATTTTTACTTCGTTATTTCATCAAAATAACCCTAATTTTATTTGGGCATTAATTTATTTTGCGAGTTTTCACTATTGTATTAGGAATAATTTTTACACCGGATTTTCATTAAATTGTATTTGGGCGTCGATTTCTTTCGTGTACATTCACTGTGGTGTTTTATATTATGTTTTAAGCTCGGTATTTCATAAAATTAGCACAAACTGTGTTCGGATGTCACTTTCTTTCGCGAGTATTTACGATTTAATTTTAAATCATATTTTAACACCGGTCATCGATAAAGTTGGCACTAATTATATTTGTTTGTCGATTTCTTTCAACGACATAATTTCTTTTAAATTATGTTTTATCACAGCTATTTTACATTTCGACCAAATGTATGCGGACATCGTTATATTTTGGATACATCACAGAGAAGGAATATACAGAGGAAACATTTAAACGGCGGGATCGTACGCTCTAGTTGTAGTTCCGATCTAGTCCGGTGGCCGCGCTAGGATGTCCTAATGCACGTTGCAAGAGAGAGAGAGACGAGCGGGGAAGGATGTGATGGTAGCGGGGGAAATGTCCCACTTCCCCGCCTCGTTTAGACTGCAAGTTGGGAATTCAACGTTTACTCTTCTGTTATAAGTGTAAATGTAACAAAAAAGCCTATTTTCATTACGGGAAATAATTTCCGTAGAAATTAAGTACAGAATAGTCTATTTACTAAGATAAATTGTTTTATTTGTATTATAATTTAATTCAAACTTATGTTTTTAAATGAGACATACTTTTTAAATAAGTTATAAGCTAATAAAAGATTCTTGCACCAACTTTAACTGAACCGATACAAGTTTTAAACATTTTAAACTTATTAGAGTATGTTTTGTACAAATGTTTATCGAATAATTTAATTCCTGATTTTTATTCACTGACTTACTGAAGTAAATACTTGACAGTTTTTTTATTACAAACATTTTGTGTTCTAAGGTAGCTTAGAAATTTTTGAATATTATTAAAATCTTATGAAATGGGTTATACAAATGGGTTAGATATTAATATAAATTATTGAACAGCTGATTAAAATGTCATGTATAACCCTAGGTTTAGGCAATATAAACAAAATCTAGTTTGTAAAAAAATGTATAATAACAATTAAGTAGGTAAATAATGTTATGTTGTCATTCTGAAAAACCCTTTAACCAACATGGTTAGATAACCCATTAATAAAGATTATTTATAAAATAAAACTTTAACAATTGAAAGTGATGAAATGTTTAAATGATAATACAAAAGAAGAAACATAATAATATTGCCAAAGCACAGAGATTAATGGTAAATGGATCCATTATTCTCTGTGCTTAAAAAAAAGTAGGCCTTCATATTATATGACACTCCATCACAAAATAATCACGATTATAAAGTCAGTAACCTATAGTTACATATATTTAAAAAAAAGTTCATATTATAGGACACTCCATGATAAAATAATCTCAAAGTAAAGTGTCAATAATAAAGTAATAAAAATATAGTCTATATTAAACGCAGTACTGTAATTACATATCAAATTTAACCTAGTTGACAATTTATATGGAAGACAACTACAAAATAAATATATAACTTACAAACTGTAGACAAAGTCAGTAAATACATATCATGTTCAAATTTAATCTTCACTTCATATAAATCGCAAAGTAAAATATCAATAAATTTGTAGTTTAAAGTTGTTTTGTTTATCAAAAGTAATTCAAATAAATCTCAAATTTAATCCTAATTTACTATTTATATTTAAGACGGCTTAAAAATAAAATGTAGCCTACATAGCCCAGTCGGTGTAGGTCACAACTACCAGTAATTTGCAATACGGCAGATTTTTTTTATAAGTACCTTAAAGTATGTAGATTAATATAAAAAAAAGTTTACCAGTCTTTCGATTTCCCAAAGTCAAAAAAAAAATCAAAAAACATTTTTTTCTCGAAATTCCTTAATATTTCGAGCTAGGATGAAAATAAATAAAAATAAAAATACCACCGTGTAGCGGAAGTATTTTCTTAATAAAAAAGATCTTTTGTATTTTTTCGTCCGAGAAATGGTTTGTCTGGAAAAAAATCGATTAAGCAAGTATTATTTCGCAGCAGCACTACTCGGCCGCACGGCTGAAGACCTATTTCTTTAAGCGCGGCCCAGTACATTATAAACTATTGCACAGTTATAATGTATTAAATAAATAGTTGTAATAGGGCGTTTTCAAGAGGAAAGTGTCAGCTTTACGATGTCATGTTTTTTTTTTATAACACGTAATAATCATCTAACAAATTGCCCAAATATATATATTCCAATAAAAAAAATGCTTCTCAAAGAAAAAGAAAACTGGTTATTTGGGGGTTTTTAGGAGGAACTGATTCATATAAAATATGAAAATTCAACATGGCGGATTCAAAATGGCTGCCGTTTTCTCTAAGAATTCAACTTTTTTATATTCAAAATAATACAATTTCGAAGACCAGCGTATTAGCATATAATCAGTCTCGATTAAATTGTCTTAAAAATCAATTTTCTCTAAAGATAATCATCCACTTTGTATGAAATTTAAAATATACATAAACAATATATGTATAAATATAATATACAAAAATTATACATCTACGATAATTTTAAACTAAATAGGCCATCAAATTTATGAACGCATAATTATTAATGATTGTGTCTTTATACGATCATTTCCGTCCATACGTATAGCAAATCTAAGTTGGCCATTTTGTAATATATCGAATTAGCAAGTGAAAAGCTTATTTTTAACTTATATACCAAGACTCAAGTTGGTATCTTAAAAATTTGATGAGCTAGAGCCATCAGATTTATCAACGAACCTCACGATTTTTTGCTTACCGAACGCTGTAGCCCTTTCGCTATTCCAGTTTCGTCATTTTTTAGAATATCAACATCAAATTTGTTTTTCAAGTTGAATACACTACGGTAGTATTATTCTCAGTAAGTATGAACTATTTTTTCAGTTCTTTTTAAAAACAAGGCTCTTGAATATAGTCTACTGTTTTACCTATCTCGTTTTAACTACAACACCTTTGGATTCGTTGGAATCCATTTTCGACATTTTTGAACATATCGATTTAAAAATTGGTACATAAGTTACAAACACAATTGGTTTTTGCTATACCTATTTTAAAAACTATATTTAAAAGATTGTGTATACTAATTGGTTTGTTCAACCCGGCATCCTATACCAACACAGTAATTACTACAATATTGTATGGACATTTGTTGTCATTACCTTTTAACTTAGCTATTATCCTTCATTCGATTGTTTTGTCAGTTACACCATCCGATGGGGAATCAAAAGGGCTACAAAAAAGGTGTCTTGACATTTTTCGTTAAAATGTATGGTTTTGGAGTAATTTAGGTTTGTAATTTTCAAACAGCCACCATTTTGAAACTCATGATTGGATTTAATCGTTTATTTTCTTGAGGTATATCATTGTCAGGTTAAACTTCATACCAAGTTTGAACTCAATCAGTCAAACCGTTCTCTAGATATGAATTATTTTGTACAGAAAACAAAATGGCGGATATCTGGAAAACGAAGTGTTGGATGTGTTTTGTAAATGCGAATTAATAATAAATTATTTTACTATTACGCTCGAGGGACCACTGCTTTAATGACAAAGCAGACAAACATGTTTGATATTCATCTAAGCTACAGAAATTAATTAATTGTATATTTTAAGGTACTCACAGCGTCCAATGTTCCGTGGAAAGCGTTGTCGCACTTGATTGTTCTCGGCCGAGACTCACAACAATATATACATTATAAAAAGCACAGTTCACACAAAATGCTATAGTTCAATATTAATAGCACATATATAATACAATAATTAATACTTTCACAAAGATGAATATATTTACAGAGATTCAACTAAAAAACGGTCAACTGACGTAGTATAAACCAAAGTAGAAAGAAAGAAATAAATAAAGCGAAACTTCACTGAATGAAAAAAGGATGCGGCGTTAATAGCGAGGATTAATTGCGTAGTCAGCATACAGCGTGTTCTCTCTAGATGATCTTGCGTAAGAATAACCGCGTGGTTCCTGTTTTTGGCTAATGCTCCAATTCTACGAGTCGTGGTTTGTCGCTGTAGGCCAACGACCAATCCTATAATATTTGTTCTTCCATTGTTTGGTGCATAGGTACAGAACACGAAGCGTTTTCGGACCTATGTTTATATTAACTTTTTTCTTACTTTTTGTATGAGGAATCATATCCCAAAGTCCTGAAGGGTTTTCAGTAAACACCCTGTATATGGAAAACTTATATTTAATATACCATTAACATTGGATTTATTGTAAGAGCACATAGGCCTATTCACTCATTGTTTTACAAGGTTTTATGAGTTTTTTACGAAGCTTATCTGTGTATTTGTAATATTCTAGCCTATTGTTTAAAGTAGAAAACCTTTTATAAGTTACATTTTAAAGAAGGGTTAGTTTTTTGCATTACTGTACTTAGTAAATGTAGGGTATTTGTAAATCTAGTTACTTCAGTTGATATGTAAATTTATTTAAGATATGCTGTTTGTTCAAATCAGTGGTCTTTTGAATTGAACGTAATGGAAAAGTACCTATTAACATTGCACACCCTTGGATATGTAAATCAATGTAAATATTATGAGTTTAGTAGTTAATTATTCATTTGTTGTTCTTTAATGCTAGCCTATGTTAGTTTTCTAAATAGTTAATATTTAAGTTACGTATATATATGGAAAACTTATATTTAATATATTTTTTATATAGCATTAACATTGGATTTATTGTAAGAGCACATATTCACTCATTGTTTTACAAGATTTTATTAGTTTTACCAAGTTTATCTGTGTATTTGTAATATTCTAGCCTATTGTTCAAAGTAGAAAACCTTTTATAAAAATTTTAAAGAAGGGTTAGTTTTTTGCATTACTGTACTTAGTAAATGTAGGATAATTAGGATTGTATAATGTGGTAATTTGTTATCGTCTTTATATTATGAAATGACCAAATTATTATGTTTAAGTAGAGTAGGCTACAGTATTTTTTATAGTCTATGAATTACAGTAATTGTAAACCATTTTATCATTCCTACCAAGAGATTAAACACGTTCAACTGCATCATATTTTCTTTTATAATCCTGTGTACTAAAATTAATATCATTTCCCGCAACTATTATAAGGATTTAAGAGTTTTAATTAAAGTATAATTAAAACATTTATTGATTTACTTTGATAATCCATTTAACTTATTTTGTACTATTGTTCAAGTGTTTTACATTTATTGCTACATGACAATCAAATACAGAACATGTTTGTGACAAGTTTCCTTTACAATTACTTATTGTAGCAGCGAGGACAGCCAGGGAGTCGGGCGCAAGGTTGTTAGAGTACATTAAGAACCTTGAGTCAGGCGAGTGTCGCGCGGTGCTGGAGGGGACGAGGGGCTAGCAGCAGGAGGCGAGGGGGGGTAGGGGAGGGGCCAGCGATGATGCTGCCCTCTCATGGCGACTCTGGGAACTACTAATGTAGATACCAGTGTCGAGTGCTAGACACCCAATTCGCGTACGCTTAGATGTTTCCTCTGTATTTTTCTTCTCTGTGGATACATTCACTGTGGTAGTTTAAGTTACGTTTTAACACCGGTCGTTTAACATTTGTACCACGTTTTACAATTACCACACATTACAATTACCACACATACCAAACATTACTAGGAGAATCTCTATATGGTATTCTGTATCATTCCATTGAACACAAGTCATACTCAATTCTTCAAACCAAACACAGTGAGTCCGCCCGTTACCAGTGAAGCTGTCATTTGTACAGCTGTCTCTATATCAAAGACCACTAAAGAATACAGTTGAGTGGCGGCCAATAGGATAGAGCAGCGTTGCCGTATCTACTAGCCTCGAACACTCCTGGTGTTTACTGCTCTAGGCTTGAGCGCACAGTTGAAAGAATTATAAATGCGTGAGTCAGCCGTATTCAGTTAGAAGCGCGGGAAGAACGTGGCAATGTCGCACTAAGGCGATTTGAGCGTTCAAGGTCTCGGTGTACACAAGCCCGTCCCTCAACGGTATTCTTTCGTAGTCTTTGATATAGTATAATTATGTGGTGGGATAATTCTTAACTATACCAAAAAATTTAGGAATAAAAACTTGATATATTTTGCTACAGAACAATTCTGTAAATGGCTCTGTATGTCATTATGATAAATTTATAAAAAGTGGTACTTATTGAAATACTCTATATTTTAGTCACAGTTTGCGTATTGAGTTAATAATTTTGTGTTCACTTTCAGAGAAACGAGCTGGAATTCTGAAACCACAAATTATAACCGAAGAAGGAGTAAATGGAGTAAAAAATACTAGATCGAGGCAAAATGTTGCTATGCAAGCGATTCTGCGCAGATCGCAGGAGCAGGAAACTAAGCAGGTAAGCATTAACATCATAAATACTGACAGGCATATTGATTATGATCAATAAACTGTTTGGCTATTATAGTTCAAACAAATAGAATACATATAATTGCTTAGGATCTATCTTTTTGTGTTAAGAAAGAAAAGGAAAATTGAAAAGCACATACAAGATTTTGTTTTGTTTTTTTTAGAATATTTTTGCAATATTGCCTTTGTAATAAATACCTCAAGTTTTGTTTTAGTTTTTAGTAAACTTGTGTAACATAATATTTAAAGGGAGTTTATCAAATATGAAGTATGATATCCTATTTCTAATAATTTGGGATGCCTATTTTAGTGATGTAAAATACCCGGGTATTTAAAACACGGGATAAATACCCTGGGTATTTACCCGGGTAAATACCCAAAATCCATAAATACCCGGGTATTTTGGGTATTTATGAAATCGATCGAAATTAATTTACATTTACCCCTTAGTATGTTATTATTATCATTATATGATAAATTAGGATAGTCTATAACAACTTTAATACCTTTTATTTAATGATTTAGCAATTTTTTATTTTTATTACTCAAAGTTTGTAAATAAACAAGGGTTTTTCGTGTCTAAAATTGAATAAGATCAGTTAAATTACCTTACTAATAAAATAGTAATCTACAGAAAGGCTTTGGTCCATGGCTATTTCAGTTTTTATCAATTTATAACTAACCAAATTAGATAACATAAACAAAATTATTTCAGTTTGTGAATATTTAGGAATTGTTGGGTATTTATGACAATTATGTAATAAAAACAGTTGAACTTCCTTGCTATTATTGTTCCAACTCTTTTGAAATCTAAAGAATATGGTAAGAAGGCGTATTCTAAACTTTAGTAATTTAGCCTAGAACACGAAAACGCAAAATATGTTTCCAAAACATGCAGAAAATGAGGCCTAATTTTATCTAAAATAAAATTCACAAATTATAAAATGCTTAGGGTATTACAGTTTCGGCGCAAATTTACTATTCGACCCTCGGCTGAAAAAAATAGCCTGAAGAAGGATAACCTTACTTTAGCAAATAACACTTTACCGCATTGGCACAGGGGGTCATTCACTCAAAATTCAAATAGCAATTTACCATGATGGCACATTACACATTTACAACAGGTTGCATGAATACCCCTAATAAGAGTGCATATTACAAATTTTTATGCAAATTTTGATTTTTTGCAAAAAAGTTAGTTTTGTAAAATTTTTATGGGAAACGTTGATTTTAATTTCTTGAAAATAAAATATAAACAAACATGTTTTTCTACACCTTGCAGCGTAATACATACCTAACGTGCTATTTTTTTAAAGTTACTGAATTTATTTGGAAAAATTATTGGTTTCTTAATTATAGTGAATTAAAAAGTGTTCCGGCCCCATGTTAATTCGCGGAGCAGTGATGTCAGCGCGGCAACTGAGTCCTGCCGCCTCTTAACAATTATTTTTATTACTGTCAGTATGTTGTCAATATTTGTTTATATATTTGGTTTATATTATCAACATAAAAATAATTTCTTTGGCATGATTTTCAACTCCATCTATCTTGACAACATATTAAAATGAGGAAGGCCAAGGCCTTTAGTAGGATTTTATCTAGGCCTAGTTATTAATTTGTGCTTTTTAAAAAGGATAAAACACCATTTATGCTTGACATTTTTTCATGAACTTTATGAAATGACTCATACACACCATACCAAATTTTATCATAGCAGTCAACCAGTTAAAAATAATTATTATCAAAAACAATAGACAATACAAATCTAACAACTTAATCTAATAATAAAGCTAACTTTGTAACTTACATTTAATTGCGGGTCCATAGTGTCAACAAAAGAAAGTAAGCTTCCTCCCCTTCCCACAGTGCTTGATCTCGAATGTGGCTGAAGGAACGAAACTTCTGATTCATGTGATGTTGAAGAAGCTCCAGATATGGACATGTCAGACTTAGAGGACATGGCACTTTCTGGTCTTTTACTCCCAAATGAACTAGGACTAGAACATGCCTCAGGTGGAACAAAGGACAGATCAACTGATAACTCGTTCAGCCCTGCGCCTGGTTTTCTCATGCCCTCTTTCTCTTTGACTTGAATATTGCTAGCTTGGCTATCCAAATATTTCTTTAAGTCTTGAAGACACTTAAAACATTTCCTAATGTGCTTTGTCATTTTATTGACATTAGACTGCTTGTACTCTTTTGAACAATATTTACAAACAACACCTTTGTCTTTCTCTTTAAAAAAATCCCAAGCAGGTCCTTTTTTCTTACCCATTTTCTCTTTAAATGAATACTTAAAAAATAAATTACAAGTCTTATCTTTGATCAAACACTTAACTAATAAATGGCCATGTCAAATCACAATAGTCACAACACAACACAAATCTCACTCTCACATAACTGGCTTCTAACTCATAACAAAAGAGTGTTGACAACAAGCACCTGTTTCAAACTGGGGTGAAAGTTGGACTGTGGCTCACAACACACAACAAAAGATTTGGGGGTGGGTAGGGGAGAAGGAGTTTGGGGTGCAATAAAACTAGCCAGTGATGCCACCTGGGTATGCTAAAAACTGAAAATTCCCTATGAAATAAAATCAAGACAGAACTACATCAGAACTACTATTGAATCTTACCATCCTATCCTACAGATTGAGTGTTTATTATTTTCTTTAGTTGTATACACATTCTAGGTTAAATTTTTCTCTCTTTCTAAATACTAATTATTACTTTTACAAATTCTTTTGTTTCACTTTCAATAAAATTAAATTCATCTATCACAAAAATATAAAAAAAAATCCTAAATACTGAGGTCTTGGGTATTTATGCTGATTATGCTCAGAAGAAAAATGATAGTAGGGACTAGGCCTATATGAAATTTTGTTTGACACATTTTATCATCATTTTACTATCCCTACAGGGTAATAATTGTAAAAAAAAACATCTCAATTTTATGTTTGAGATTTTTTGGGTATTTACCCGGGCCTCGGGTAAACACCCAATTTATATTTACCTACCCACTGGGTATTTACCCGACCCACATCACTAGCCTATTACATAACGGGTAAAATAGAATTAGGCCTACAGTTAAAGTAGGCTAAGTTCTTAATTTAGATATTTTTGTCCCTGCTAGCTATAAATGAAAAGTAAAGAAGACCTGAAATAACAATTAGTTGTAAAACAGTAAATATTAATTATAATATAATAGCACAGTACGTTATATTGTTCCGTCAGTGACCTCTTTTTGTGTATTTATATGACACGTTTCGGGACGTCTATCCCATCATCAGAATATCTCGTGAATGGAGTTCGTCAAAACATTAATTATAAAACACACAAACACATAAAGCACATTTAAACACAGTAAATAGGTGTACACCTTATGGCTACCAGATGTCGACTGCCTGTCCCTTATCTCTGTGCGCACTCGGAACTATTATTAGCCGCAGGCTTCCTGGATTCTTATCGCTGTGTCGATACAATTGGTCATTTAATAGTTGGTGTTCATTGTTTTGTTTTCTACTTTAAATGCCTCATAAATTTCGAACTACTCCACAGTGTTCATAAATTTACCTTTGCTAAAATCTTTATAGGTTTAAAATTTCTGCCGAAGTCGGTGTAACTGTGACTTTCATCAATTAAATGTTGGGTTTAATTGGCCTTGTTACCCAAGACAGTCTTTTTTGGCATGCACTCTTTAAAACGTACCTTATATGATTTTCCTGATTGGCCAATATAGATCAGTTGTCACAGGTAATTTTGTAGATGCCTGTTTGATCTTCCAGCTGTCTTGTGTTTTGAGGTTGGAGTAATTTTTGAACATTGTTATTGGAGCGGAAGGCGATTGTCCTATTAATTTTCTTAATGGTGGAAGAGATTACCTTGGGAAGAATGCTGCCTTATTCTGTTGACACAAAGATTGACTTTCCTTTCTTTTTCGGAGGTCTGTTGGATTCGTTAGAGTGTTTATCAATAGTAGAGATTTTGTATCCATTTTTTGTGGCTATATATTTAATTATATTTAACCTTTCTGGTAATCTTGTGGTTCTAAAGGTATAGTGATAAGTCTATGGATTGTGCTGTTGATAAGTTGCCATTTTTTTAGATGGTGGATGGTGGGAATCAGAATGAATGGTAATATCGGTTGTGGTTGGTTTGAGTCTATCCTGTTGTTTTGTTATTGTTAAGGCCAGAAAATGTAAGCTGTTGTTTTTTTTCTATTTCAAGTGTGAATTGTATCTTGGTATCTATTGAGTTTAAGTAGTTTTTTAGGTTTTCAATTTGTCTTGAGGTGTCGTCAAAAATAACGACGGCATTTAAATTAATATTAATTAATCAATTTAAAATTCACAAACTATTAACAGGATAGTAAAAATTATTAACATTGACTTTAATTTCTGAATTCACATAAAAAAATTACAAGGACTTAACATATACAAAAACAGGATTACTAAAACTAATGATTAATGGATGAATTATTTGGGTGATAATAATTAGGATCTAATTGCAATAAAAATATAATAAAAATGTTTATGAATGATTGTTCTTTAATTTTTACCAATTATCCACTGTAAGAGCTAATTAGTCACTGATGAAATGTTAAAATAGACGCTGGATACTTTTGAAGTTAAATTATGATTTATTGGGAATTGAGTAATGCTGAAGGAAGGTATTGATGACTTACTTGGCTCCTGGAGCTTAATACTTATCTATTGTTAAACGTGATTTAGATGTTATTTCTGGATTTGTTATTTATTTTTTTGAGGTTTCTGCTGATGTGTAGTGCTGTATTTATTTTATAAAGTTGTGTAGCCAACATGTTTAGTTACGCTCCTCACTGCTTGGACTCAGAATGATCCATACTCATCATACCTTTTATTCCTTTATTACTCAATAATGGTTCTTCTTTCATAGCAGGTGTATGATTTATTGCTGGTTTCAGTTTTCAGATCCTGGTAATTACTGGTTATTTTTTTTATTCACAATGATTTTAATTACTGATGATATTCATGAGATGAGTGATATGATGAATGACAGATACATATTTTAACTGGTGAATGAGGTGAATTTTAAGATTTTCTTTATAAGGAAATTTTGTTCCTTTTCAGAAAGTAATATGTTATCTATGCTACCTCCAAAGTTAAATTTGTAGTAAAAGAAACAAAATAGCGACCAAACAAAGGGCATTTAGAAAATATTTTAATCTCATTTTTTGTTTCTTTAGATGTGTAGAATCTCAAAATGTTTTTGCAATTTCCTGTTTAATCATAATTTTGTATGTTTAAAAATCGTAGAAATAATCTTGAATAATTTTAATACAAATTACTTTTATAGGGGTTTACATTTGTAAGAAATTCAAATTTACTTTTTCAGGTAACATTTAAGACCCCATCGCCGACAGTGTCACCGTCTATTGCACCACCAACGCCACCAATGGACTGGAGAAACAACACTTCATCTCGCCCAATTCCTCCATACCCTCCTCCCTCTTTCCCATTCCCTCCGCCTCCTTTGGACAACAGAGGTTTTCACAATGCTCCAGTACCTCAACCATTTAGCAATGGACCGTGGGCAGAAGAGCCTAGACCTGCATGGTGGACATCGCCTGAGGAGAGACCACCTCCGCCGCAACAACCTCCTAGGTAAATTGGAATTATTTTTAATGACTGAATAACAGTAAATATTACGTGTCTTGAATATAATATATAAATTTTAGAAAAAATACTATTAGGAAAATTATAATCAATGTATCACGGGGAAAGCTATCTGCTGCCTTTTGTGGAAATTATATATTATTATTGTTGGATGTTTTGAATTTAGAAGTTCTTAAACTTTACATACTTCTAACCTGTTTTATGCAACTGCTTTATGTTGCTGAGACCTGTATTAGTTTGGAAGAATTGTTGAGATTCCCTGAAAAGATTGTTTAATTTTCCAAGCTACAACGGACAACTGACTATTTACAGAAACAAAGTTTTTTTCCAGTTTTATGTTTTCTTCAAAAATGTATTTAAATTTTATTGAAGGGATCTATAGGTTGGTGCAGAACAGATATCCAGTCTTTTAATCAAGGAAATAATGAAAAGAAGGTATTTTAAATAAGGAATTATAGTTTTACTAATTATTTTCTAATAGCCCACTCGTTGTGGTGCCAATTATAGTTGTTATATTTCAATATTAATCTTATAAGAATTTCTCGATTTGTGACTTCGATTTATCAATAAATAGAGGTACAATGAAAATGATTTAATTAATTAATGATACAAATTGCGTACATATGGATATTATTTCGGGCTTCAACAATGTTTATAAGTCTTTTTGCCGGCTTGCTAACGGTTATAAATCACAGTAGTTGTAACACAAATTTTTATAATGTCAATAGCCTACATACTAACAAATTAACAAAACTCTTAACTACTAACAACAATTTCTTTACTTAGCCTAATGAAAGTGTGATTGATTAGTATGTGATGATTTAATGATGATTACAATTTTGAATTTATATTAATACTTTCTGCTTAAAATAAGATTGTCCTTTGATGGTTTTTTTAGATTGAGGAAGTTAGTGATGCTATTTGGTTGGTAATTTTGAATAGGTATGAATTTTGTAATAGAAGTCTGCAGATCTGATGTGTTGTGATGACTAATTTAATTGAATCACCCAAATATCTTGGTGGATATTATATTTTTGATATTCTATTAAAAATTTTTTTATATACTGTACTTGATACTATTTCTTCTTGTTTCAATTTAGCAGATGTATGTTGTATGTTTTAAAAAAATGTCTGCCATAAACTAAAAATCAAACTGCTCTTCCACAAAGCTAGAAACAAACTCTCTCTACCATTGATTACCTTCTTCTTCCTCTCTTTTGCAACTATCTTCCTCTTCTTCCTCCTCAACATTATTATTTCTTCTTTCTCTTTTTACATTTTCTTTGTCCTACACTTAAGCCTATATGTTTTTTTTTTACATAAACATGATGAAATGTTATTACTAATGTTTTGAAATGGTATATGAATATAATGGGCTATCTGTTTCTTTTTTTTAATGATTATGAGTATCAGGGACTGATGACTAATGAGATGATCCCTGATATAATGTACCAACTGCTTTAAGAATAAATACGAATTTTTGGTATCTTTACAACTGCCCCCTTTTGATTTTAGAAAATGTACTGATTTTCTGAAATCAAAAGTGAAGATGCCGAAATTCGGAATTTCGTTTGTTCCCTCTTTGTGGTTGTCTCTGTGTTGCCATTGTTATTTAGGTGGTTCCTTGTATAATTTAAGTGTAGTTGTGTGATATATTCCTGGTTTTGTTTTCCCATCCCTGTGTATGAGAGTGTACATGCACTGACCTAGACGTTCATTTATTCGGTAAGGTCCGTCATAAAGTTGAAATAACTTGGCTGTGACTCCAGTCAACAAGTTTGAGACATTCTGTAGTTTTATTAATACCAAGTCACCTTCATTAAACTGGTGTAGCTTGTGTGATTTGTTAAATTTTTCTGCCTGCTTTTTACTGGCTTTATTAATTCTATTCTTTACCCCTTTAGATTTAAAAGATTTTTAGTACAGTTGTTATATCCATAGAACAGAAGAAAAACTAAATTTACAATTTTTTGGGTTAATAGTTTTTGAGTAATAGTCATTCGAAAACGTACTAAATCGGTTTGTAACATTTCGATACAGTAAAAATGTGAAAACCTATAAACTGTTGGGCCTAGAGAGATCAAATTTGTGTTATTCGCTTTAGTATTTAACAAGCTTTAACCTGAAATAGAACATGACTGTCTTTCATCAACTAAAAATGTTTTCAAAAAAGTAAAAAAATATATTTTTTAAAATTTCAAAAACACTCCTTTTATTATTTTTTTTTTTAGAAAAATGTTATTTCTATACTAATAAAAACCTATATCGAAGTTTCATACTAGACCAACAATGGACTCATCTAAAAAAAAAAATTAAGTTTGAATAGTACTTGGACAAAATTATTGACAAATGTCGCCCAAGAGCATGCATACTAATAACATCAACATTTTATAACTGGATAATCAGAATGTATACATATTTAAATAAGTAATCCTATAAAGTTTTTTATTTATTAAATATTTTCAAGTTTTAATACCGGTATGATTGTAATAACAGCAACCACAATATCTCTTGAAATATAAATTGCATAACCGAAGAAAAACCTGAAAACCTTTTATTACAAACCTGAGCTACACACTAGTAGACCATTTATTCATAATGTTTCAGGATGGAACAGCATTTGAATAATTTTACAAATAAAAGTGTTGCCATATTTACTAAAAAATAAGTTTTAAAATTATATTAATAAAGTTATACAGTAGCAAGTTTAAACAAAATTGAGTACTAGTAGTAATGTTACATTTTTTGTTTCTACATTTTTACTCAATCTTGATTTCTTAAAAACTTTTTAAAACGTGTGGTGAAACACTTATTTCTATTTTATTTAACGTGTGCACTCTTCCGGTTGCTGTCACAGGATTTACTACTCCTAGAATTGAATTACTGGGTACTGTTAGTATATCACAAGGCAATTCTCATCAAATGCACAAAGAGTGACAGAAATTGTAACTAAAGTTGATTACTTAACACCTACAGATTTACAGAAAATTGACTGGATATGTTACAGTAGTCTATGACAAATCATGGTGGTTTGCTTGTATTCTTAAAAAAATGATCAAAATGAAAGTTAGATTTTTACATCCCAAGGGGACATGCCCTTCATTTTTTTACCCCAAACCAATGACATAGTAACAGTATCCAGCAATTCAATTCTAGGAATAATAAATCCTGTGACAGCAATCGGAAGAGTATATACATTAAGTAAAACAACATTGAGAAATTAAGTAAGATTTTTAAGAAATCAAGATTGAGTAAAAGTGTATATTTCAAAAGTACATAAACAATATACAGTGAAAGTGTAGAAAGAAAAGTACATAAACAATATGCAGTAACAGTGTAGAAAGAAAAGTACATAAACAATATACAGTAACAG
>JAGFPH010000050.1:208563-228064 GCA_018207615.1 Philaenus spumarius
TACAACTTCATTTTGTTGGTACAGGGTGTATGTGTGGTGAGAACTCACATACAACTTTATTTTGTTGGTATAGGGTGTATGTGTAGTGAGAGCCCATATACGAAACGGTCTTTGGGATTATAGGGCGTATATGCAGTCAGAATTCACATACAGATTCAGTTCGTTGTTTTAGGGTGTATGTGTGGTGAGAACTCACATACAACTTCATTTCGTTGGTATAGTGTGTATGTGTGGTGAGAACTCAAATACAAAAGCCTTTTCTTGGCTGTGATGAATTTGGTCCTAACATCTTTTCAGGTAGATAATGTAGTAGAACTGTTAAACGACCACAAAACAGAGCATACAATTAATAGTCAACGCATGGGAAATTGTGAAAATGTGCCAAAAAATCATCCTGATTTAGAACTGAGTGAACTGAAAAAGTATGAATACAAAGGCCAAGCCTTAAAATATTTCAGATAACTTCAAAACTATGTCTGAAACAAATTAGTTTAGAAGCATTTCTTACTGGCAGCACCATCAACAAAAAGAGTTGCATCGAGGAAACATCGGAACTTTTCTTCAAATATATATTGTAGTCAGATACAGAACATATCCATTACACCGCTGTAAACAACCGTGAAACATCAAACATGTGTGAAGTATTTTATGAATGCTTGTGTAGTATACATCCATGCTGATATACAGTTGAACTTGGTTATAGCGTCATCGAAGGGACCGAACGAATGTTGACGCATGTCCGAGTGAATTTATAAAGATGTCCTAATAGGAAATTGTATTTTTGTTACCTTGAGTGAAAGGACAAACAACTGTACAGTATTACTATTATTGGCAACATTATTCATGACGTTTAAAAAGAAAAACACTATATTTTTCTTTTAATGTACAGTAGGGTTTAGCAGTAACAAAAAGAATCATGTACAGTAAGTTGACTTACGTATACACAATGCAAAGTTGTAAGCAACACTGGAACTGTGGGGGGGGGGGGCAACTGTCTGATCACAACTATGTAAATGTCTCGCCAGGCTATTCGATTGAGTGCTTTATCCCGCGCTTTTATACTGTCTGAATACTTTCCCAGCAAACCCATGACACACGGCATACCTCATAGTTCCTTAGGAGGATTGGGAGAGTTAGTAGTGTTGCTACAGTGGACTTTGATGGGACACGCCGGATAGTACATTTTACATGTGAAAAAAAAAATACGTAGTTTGTTTATTTCGCTGTTTGATTCTGAGAAGGGAGAAAATATTCGGAACAAGATCAAAAGAAACGGGTATTCTAATATTTTTCTTGTTCTGAGAAAACTGAATTCAAAGTTTGATATTGATATTTTGTAGATTTATGACGTTACAACCGAGTCGTTAAAATACTTACACATGGCAGTAACACACGGCACACAGCTGACACCTCATAATTCCTTAGGAGAGGTGGGAGAGTTAGTAGTGTTACTACAGTGGAATCCCCCCTCTACTGACTTTGAAGGGACACGCCGGATATTACATTTTACATGAGAAAAAAATACGTAGTTTGTTTATTTCGCTGATTGAGTCTGGGGAGGGAGAAAATAGGCGGAACAACATCAAAAGAAACGGGAATTCTAACATTTTTCTTGTTCTGAGAAAACTGAATTCAAAGTTTGATATTTATATTTTGTAGATTTATATCTCGGTCGTTACAACCGAATGGTTAAAATATGTATTGATGCTAAAACATGGGTTTATAATAACATAAAAGATAACAATTTCACCGGACCTAAAAAGAAATACGATATGTCTGAGTTGACGTACTAGCCGAGGCCGTTAAAACAAAGTTCAACTCTAGTTCAATATTTCCCAACATTCACTCTGATATAGGTCACTCTTTCAAGCAAAATATTGACTAAGTAAACAATAAAATTTTATTTTAAGTACATTTCATTCAAATGTTCAACTACTGCACTATGGATAGATTGTACAGCCAAATAAATAGTTTCCTGAAAAAGGGACTAAGTTAATTTACTCTTCTCTTTTTGTATAATTTTAGTTTGAAAATGTTAGATGTATTTGCTTTTCACAGAACATGTTTTACGTAGTGGGTTTGTCCCCCATTTAAAGAAAAAACTCAAACTTACATGTTCCTTATAGTTCCCATCTTCAATTTGTTTTTCTATATCAGCCAACAACAATTTGGAACTTGGAAAATCCATTTTACAAAACTTGCCTGATGATGACTGCAAATAATATTTATTAGCAGAATCTGGAAAATATAAACCACATATTTATTATTTGGGTAGCCAAAACAAAAACCTTTAAACCATATTCTTAAACTATTTGACAGTTTGAGGGCCTTTTTTTTATATGCACAGGCATTTAAATAAGTTATTAATTAGTTGGGCATGAGAGTCACATAAAGTATTTATTGTTTTGTACTTTGTTAATGTTTCTAATTAGTGTTTTAACATAAGAAACTGTCCAAAACGTGTGGTGTGGATAAATAATCGAAGCCAACTTCAAAGCATTGCTCACAGTGAATGACTTGACAAATATATGCATATCCGGTTACTCTACAAGGTCTGTTCAAAAAGTATCAGACTTCTAAAAATAAACAAATTATTTTTTTGATAGACAAAAAATTATATTAGTCCCCTTCGAAATAATCCCCCCCAGACTCTTCCCAGTGTTGCCTCTGTAGGAAGCATTTCTGGAAGGCTTCGTTTGGAATTGCGTTCAGTCTGCTCGTCGCATTCTGTATTATTTCCTCTCTCGACTAGGTGCCCTTTCAATGGCATTTTCAATCTAGGAAACAGCCAGAAGTCGCAGGGCCATGTCTGGTGAATAGGGAGGCTGCCAAACCACCACAACTTCATGTTTTGCTAAAAAATGTTGAATAAGATGCGAGGAATGTGCTGGAGCGTTGTCTTGATGAAGCTGCCAAGTTCCTGCTAAGCACAACTCTGGTCGCTTACACCGCACAGCATCACGGAGACGTCGGAATACCTCTTGATAGTATTCTTTGGTGATTGTTTGCCCTTGGGGAGCGTATTCGTGATGTACGACACCTCGACAGTCAAAGAAACAGGTCAACATGGCCTTGACATTGCTACGCAACTGCCGAGCTTTCTTCAAACGGGGGGATGTCGAATGCCGCTGTTGCGAGGACTGCATTTTAGATTCAGGGTCGTAACCAACACCCACGACTCATCAACAGTTATTATGGTGTTTAAGAAATTGTTGTCCCTATGCGCAGCCTAACATGTCTTGCGCGCAATTTCCAAACGAAGCTCTTTTTATTCTCTTGTTCTTTAGCTCTCTTTATTTTTAAAAGAACAAACAGCTTTGGCTTGATTTTGGCTGCTACCCTTCTCATGAGTAAATCTTCAGTTAGGATAGAGTTAGCGCTTCTTCTGCCAACTTTCGCACGGTTATACAGTGCTCTCTCGGTAATCCGGCAGATATCGGACCAGAGCACTGCCGGATAACTGGAAAATATTGAGAAAAACGCAGATATCATTTGAAAATCAGTTTTAATTGCATTGTACTATACAAAGTAAAAAAGTACAAAAATACATCATATAACTCACACTATTTCTTGGAAGTAGACGGCTGGAAATATGCATTAATTGTCTTTTGCTTTTTACGGTTGAGAGACACTTTGAGAACTTGTTCCTGTAACCTTCTTAAAACTAAGACATCGTTAGCAGAGACGCCATTTTCCTCCGCCCAGGCAATTGACGTGGCAAACGAGGCGACCAGCATCATGAGAGATTGATTGTACAGCCGCTGCTACGTCTCCGTCGACCAGTTCCTCGTCCTCTTCCTCTCTTGCCACTTCCTCTATGATGTCATCTTCTGTCATAAACTGGTTGTTTTCATCAGCTTCACAGGTAAGCCACACGCCTACGTCATCAGTTGTCAATGCGTTATCCGGTGAATCCACGAGTTGTTCGTTTACCACATATCGCAGTAGATTAATCTCCCTCTCTTCACTGGCTTTCTTGTTCGGTTCATCTTTTTTGTACTGATCCAGTAGTGTCATGTCCGGCCATAGGGGTTTCCAAGAGCAAATGATGACTTTCTCGTTAAGATTTTCCCAAGCATTAGCGAGCGAGTATACCACGACTTTCAGGTTTATTTCTTTCAAGGATTCAATAACACTTTCATCCTTAGACAACACATTGTACAATAAGCTCTTTTTGTATTGCATTTTAATCGCCTGGATAACGTTCTGGTCCATTGGTTGTAAGAGGGGGGTCACATTCGGCGGTAAGAACATCACACGAATAAAACTGTCGGCTGAATTCAACTCATCTTCATCCGGGAGGCCAGGGCAGTTGTCTAAGATAAGTAAAGCTTTTTCTGGTAGTTTCCACTCCTTCAAAAATCTTTTCACTGAGGGTTTAAAATGTTCATTAAACCATTCAGTGAATACAGACTTATTCATCCACCCTTTGCTCTGGCTCATGTAATCAACAGGAAGTTTAACGTTTTTAAATGCTCTAGGACTCTTCGCCTTTCCTATGACTAGCATTGTCACCTTATGTGCACCGCTTGCGTTTGAGCAAGGCATGAAAGTCACTCTATCCTTAGCCAATTTTCGTCCAGGAGCACTAGCTTCTCCACGATGCACAAATGTCTTTTTTGGCAACAACCGCCAAAATAAACCACTCTCGTCCGCATTGTAAACTTGGTCAGGAGTTAAATCACTTTCTTGGATAACCTGTTTGAACCTTTCTTTATATTGCTCAACAGCGCTTTCGTCGCAGTTTCTTACCCGTTGTACTTAGCAGTCTAATTCCATAACGTTGTTTGAATTTCTGCAACCATCCCTCGCTGGCTTGGAAATCATCCTTTTTGTAATTTTCCGGTATAATTCCCTAGCCTTTCCTTTAAGGATTTCACCAGAAATTGGTGTATGCCTACCACGTTCTTGTAAAAACCAAGCATATTTATAGGCTATCGTCAACTTTAGGATTTTCACCAGTTTTCAATGTCTGTCGATTATTTTTTAAATTTTCATTCGTCTTAAAAAACGACTTTATTTTATCACTGTTTTTTCTTATGTCATGAACTGTAGCTCGACCAACACCGTATTCGTTAGCAACACTAGTTAACGTTTCGCCCTTTTCAAGCCGCTTTAGGAATTCATGTTTATCTAACAAAGATAGAGTTTTATGTTTACGTTTTTTCTGCACGGATGCCATCGTCAACACAACTCTACTACAACTGTCCTACACTAAGCAGGTACATATGCGGGACAGATTGAGGAGCACTAAACGCGCTGCGATCGTGACTAAGACTGACGGAGTGAGTGAGGGGAGTCGTGCGTGAGTCATCGCTCTTGGCGCCAATGCATTGTTTAGTCAGACACTAGTCTTGTCGCTGCGTGGGAAAAATTGTACTGTACTGTATTGGGGACGCTTTACAGTATTCGAATACAAAACGTCGGATTACTGGGAGTGCCGGAGAGCTGAGATGCCGGATTACAGAGGGAGTACTGTACGTCGATCTTCCAGCACCAAAGCTTCAACTCGGGCAACAATCTCGTCGTTTTTGCTGGTGGAAGGCCTACTAGATTGTGGTTCACTATCGACAGATGTGCGACCACTTTTGAAGCGGTTATACCACTCTTTAATTTGTGTGGCACTCAAGGCATCCTTTCCAAAAGCTTTTCGAACTTTTCGAATTGTCTCTGCTTGATTATCACCACAGAGTGTATAACAAAATTGAATGCAATAACGCTGATGGACCCGTACCGTAATTTTAGAAAATTAAAAATCCGACGAGCGTACTCTAGACTACTCTGTTTAAGACGTGTTCAAACATGAATGACAAAACTTATCGGCCGGGAAAAATATTAGCATATTCCAAACATGTTTGGGCACGTCTGTGCTGAAACACGTTCCCCACCTTCAGTTTTCTGAAAAAATAGAGTTGCATACTTTTTGAACAGACCTTGTAAATTACTAACCACCTAAAGTATGAAATCTCTGAATACAACGTAACCTCTAGTTTTAATGAAGCCCTCTTTGAGTATGTACATGGGTTGACCGAACAAATCCCTAGCTAGCTGCATTCATTGACAATCTAAAAACTATTCATATCCATCAGGAGAACAATCGTTAAAATGAGGATCACACAGGAATTGCCGAAACCATTAACAAATATTTCACAAGAGCAAGGCTTGTGAATGAAGAAACACAAAAAAGGGACACATGTCTCACTACATCTTTTAAGGACACAGGACTTGGCGGGAAAGGAGAAGAACTTGGACAAAATCCAGTCTTGGTTATTGACAGAGTCTGTCCAAGGTGCCAGTCTTACAGCCCTATGCCTGGCCAAGTTAAACATTTATTATCATCTAAAATAAAATAAATAATATAAATATCCAATACCCATGCTATTGCATTGGTTAATAGAAACATACACCAATGAAATACTAATCAATTCTCCTTCCTCATCCTGTTCTATTTTGCAAACATCGAAATACACCTTTCTGTCAATATATCTTGAATATATACACAAAAAACATGTAGGCCTAGTCTTCTAGACTCACTTGAATACTACTGCATATGATAAGTTTATGACATGCTTGCAAACTTTCTTAAAGGTAGTGTTCACTGTATGAATCCAATGACTGCAAGCCGATCAGTAACAATTTTCATAGGATGATACTCAAGGCATGTTGGAGGCACAAGCTAAGAACGCTCCCAAGAGTAAGAAAAAAAAACAGGAAACTTTTTGGAATCTTATTATTGACTAACAACATTTTTATGATAATGTTTATGCCAAAAGTAAAAAGCATCTGATAGAATAAATTATTAATTTCACAACATTTTGACAAATCAACTACAATCTCTATTACTAGGTGCTTTCAGCAACAGAGTAGGCCTACATTATTTCTTGACACCAAATTGCACACCCTCAGTGGTGGCAATGTATCAGTAGCCACTGCCAAAAAAAGTTTTTCAAAACTCAAGTAGCCTACCTAGTAAAGATAAAGGTAAAACATTTTTCAAGAACAATTGGGAAGCTGAAATAGGTGTAAAAACTTTTTTAAAGGCTAGAAAAATTTCAATGTAACTTCTTCTGTAGCGGAACGGGTGATCAGTCTACATACATTTAGCCTAACAACTATAGAAACTGACTTCAAATTCATATTATAAAATATTTTTAGTTTTAATGTTTTGAGCTAGTTTTTAATTTTAACAACTTTTGTAGTACCGTAGCCTAAATTTTTTAAACTTATCGTAAACATCTAACATACAAATTTAGCAGTTAAACAATGTAATATTGTAAGTGTCAATATATATAGCTAGATGATATCATATTTGCTTCCCCACTTTTGATGATAAAAAATTAAATGATTTCTAAGCTATATGTAGGCCCTATCTACAGTTAAATAATAAAACGGGTTCAATAAAAAATAAGGCCCATTTTTAAAAAATATAAAAAACTATTTTTTATTTCATGTTGTTATTCTTTATAATAACAAATAATTTACTATTGGACCCTCAGCAGACCTACGGTAACAGAAATGCAAGAATAATAAAAAAGTAATAGCCTAAAGTTCTAACTTATAGTCTTTAGTCACAGTATGTTTACCTGTATTCAATATTTCAGAGTAGAATAAAACAACATCGTCTTCTGCAAAAATATCAGCCGATAGTCGAATAGTAAATTTACCCTTTATATGTTCCACTTAGTTTATTAATCAGAATTTACTTAGGTAAGGTACTAAAAAA
The DNA here is from genome assembly GCA_018207615.1 of Philaenus spumarius. Taxonomy (NCBI): domain Eukaryota; kingdom Metazoa; phylum Arthropoda; class Insecta; order Hemiptera; family Aphrophoridae; genus Philaenus; species Philaenus spumarius. The sequence continues at coordinate 216,287 of JAGFPH010000050.1, forward strand.
AAAATAATAATTTTACAGGTCTTGATACACATAATAATACATAAATAAACAGAAGAACAACTCTTGATAGTACTATACCTCTACTTAACATTAACAAAGTTGCCGGCCACTCTATGACCTCAAATAAGGTCCAATATAAGACCTACTGCCTACTGTAATTTATCCCTAAAACAGTTGTTTTAATTCTTCTGCTCACAAATTAGAGCAATTAATTTCTCAATCATGAATAACGATTGTTATTATATTTCCAAAATGTAGTGATGTGGTTGTGTGTAAGTTCTAGATTGCCATTTAGCATGCAATGTACATATAAACCGGAGAAGCCTACTTACACGCACAAAAAGTTCTAAAACATTAAGATCATGTCTAATACAGTGTTTATTTTGAATTTCCTTAACTTTTATTGTTTGTTACAACTTTTTCCAAACTCCTCTTACACTCAATTATTAACACTTCACAATCCAAAATAAATACCGTAATATGAATAACAAGAAACTCTGCAAAATACAATAGCATATTTTTTTAAAATCTTGACATTATGACATCTTGTATTGAAAGTCCTACATGTATTATGCAACTATGCTATTAAGACATTTGAAATCGTTGTTACGATGTTAACAAATCTACAAATAATCGATACACATTATGCAAAATTTTCACAAATATAGTAAAAAATATATGGCGTAAGTTTACTATTCGACCCTTGGCTGATATTTTTGCAGACGACTTTGTTTTACATTCTACTGTTAAATGTTGATAATACAGGTAAACATACTGTGACTAAAACTATAGGTTAGAACCTTAAAGCTATTTTTGTTATTATTCTTGCATTTCTGTTGCCATAGGTTAGCCTAGGGTCGAATAGTAAACTTTCGCCAAATATATAACATATTATATACATTTAATACAGTACCTAAACTAAACTAACTTAAACTCTTCTTCTCGGGATGAGGCCTAGGCCTATATCCATTCGGTCTTAGTTATTCTAACTTGTTACAAATATATTCATTCAAGCAATAGCCTATATAAAATAGATTTTTATTGAAATTATTTGTAATTCAAAGTCTAATTCTTTTTGTATGCTTAATCCTAGTATTTATGCTGTATTTGCAAAAAATAGGCGATAGGCTATCTAACGTAATAAAATTGATGTGCTGTTCTTGAATCCATTTTAATTTTGTTGGGCATTTATACTATTATTTAATTATTGTTTCTCATTTAGACCCAAAGCTAAACGTTAAACAATATCAAAATGGAGACGTATTTAAAACTTACATCATATTTGCCAATAGGCTAACTTTAAGGTTGTCTTTGTCTGATGGTATGCCGGCGGAACTTTACTATTCGACTCTAGGCTAACCTAGAGCTAACAGAAATGCAAAAATAATAATTTTAAAAATACCTAAAAGGTTCTGACCTAACCTATTTAGTCACAGTATGTTTACCTGTATTCAACATTTAACAGTAGAATGTAAAACAACGTCGTTGTCTGAAAAAATATTAGGCTAGAGTCGAGTAGTAAAGTTACGCCGAGCTGAGAGTAAGGCCGGCCGCACACTACATCGAACGCGACACGACACGACAAGACATTTTGACGGAAGGCGTCTTATACTACTCAATTAGTATGAGTTCAAATGGAGCTGGCGCATACTACATCGAACAAAACGCGACAAGACGATAAAACGCCTTAAGACGTTTTATCCATGTCTGGCGAAGGTACGGAAAATTTCGTCTTACGACAAAACGCGATCAAACAATATCAGAAAAACTGTTGTGCGCATGCGCTTTGGATCATGTGACATCCTGCTCCAATCCTTCAGAGAGCACGTGGGCACGTGGGAATGACATCTGTGATGACCAAATTGCATCAACTACTGGACGAACAAGAAGATGAGCAAGCATCTCATCGGAATATTAATATTTCCTCTCGAGCTCCGTCCTCTTCCTCTTACAGCGGATCTAATGCTCCTGAAGTTGTGGAACAGTATGACGGCGATTACAATTACTCACACTATGAGGATCAGCATTCTTCGCAGTATCAATTACATGAACTGTTGGTACTTCCTAAAAATAACCATGTTTAAAAACTCAACTTGATTTTCATATCATACCTGTATTTTATTTGAGTGTTAAATAAAAACATATTCTTCTTGTAAACAAAACTTGCCTATTTATTGCCCTTAACATAATAGATTCTTCATAAATTGTTGTATAAACGAAACGTGCACAATAGGAAGGTAGGATTACATGACAGGTCCCCACACTGGCACTCCCACACACTACCAAAAATACTGACACTTCCATACACCTCTTAACCTAATTTAAGATAACCTAACCTAACTTAATCTTACCTAACTTAACCTGACCTAACTTAACCTAACCCTCACTTAATCTGCCCTAAACTAACCTAACCTAACATTGGCGGTCCATCAAACGCTTTGTCGAGCTGGTACACCCCCGTGTGTGGAAGTGTCAGTCGAGATGTGAATCGTTAGTCAGGAAGCCGCATCCAAGAGGTGTGGGGAAGTGTCGGTATTTTTTCAATGTTTGGGGAACTGTCCGGACACCAGGATTAAGTGGCCTGCATTACAAAATAATTTAAATAAATAAATACACTGACTTACCTCAACGTAACCAAGAGTCTTTCCTCTGGAGTTATGGATTTTCTAAATTTAGTGTTTTGTTTCTGTATCTTAGGACTTATTAATTGCAAGATGTAGTCAAAGGTCGAAACTTTCATTCTGCAATAGTTGTAGAACTTTGATTGATCAGCCCTCAGTTCACCAATAAACCCAATAATATTTCTTTTTTGGTTTATAGGGTGCACCCAAATATTCCTTTTGACACCAGAATCTAATAGCTGTAAAAAACTCCATAACAGTATAACTGTCTCTTCTTCTTCTTCTTCACCACGATCCATTATTTCTCACTACCTATTATTTATTTAAATATTTCAAAAATTTGAGTATACAAAACGAAATACACTACACTAAGACAATCGATCTGGCACTAAGAGGTTGTCGGAAGCCGTCGTGTTTTGTCGTGTCGGACGGTGTATGAGGCGCATCCGACAGAACGAAACAGAACAGAACAAAACAAAAGATAAACTGTCTTGTCTTGTCGTGTCGCGTTCGATGTAGTGTGCGGCCGGCCTAAGCAAGATGTAATAATACAAAAATGTATTTCAATCAGGCAAACAAATACCAAAGAGAACTTGTGAAGAAGTTTTTCATTAAGTTTGCTATTTAAACAGCAGTTTATTTCTCAGATTAACAATAATTTGTTCATTTATCCAGGAAATACAAATTATAGGAAATACGAATAAAAATAAAGTAAATTATTATTATCGGTTATTAACATAGCAAACATAATAATTCTTATTATTATAAACCTAAACCTAACCTGAATAAGAAATGTTAATACATACCCTCTCTGATTCTGTTCTCAGCTGATCGTTTATTTTGTTTATTTATACCGGCCAGATGTATACATTGGGATAATAAATTGATGTCTAGTTAGCACTAACAGACACTACTAATAACAGGCTCTTTATCATTATTTTAGTCATTATAGAATTTATTATTCATCTTTTTAATTTTTAAGTAGGCCTATATAAAAATTAAAATAGCAAAAATGAGAAGTGCATACAAATTTAATAAATTCTAGATCAAGCAACAAATTCAACATAAAAATGTACGTAGTCATAAATAAAATTATTTTTTTGACAAATGCCACATTCAAGCACAACGCATATATTTTTTATTGGTCTGGACCCGGCTGAACAGTTTGTTCTATTCGTGTCTAATGCATCGATGTATAAACACACTGGATCGCTGGCTGCGTGTATTGAATACGGTCCGGCTGGCCTAGCCGCTTCCCCCACCACTGGAGGGACAGCAACAACACGTGAAGCATTCAAAGTTAATGCAACGCTCACAAATGTTTTAATTTATTTTGCTCAGCTTCAACAACGGCACCAAACATTATTTATAAAATAATCATTTTAATTTCTAAACAATATTTAATTGTTATACAGTATGTAACACTTATTTTTATAGTAAACTAGTGGACCCAGCAATGCTTCGCTATTGCTTGATTTAATTTAAAAGTTAGTAAAGTTATTCCATTGACTTAAGTGATCGAATTGCAAAATGATTTTTATGCCACAAGAATATACTACACAAATTTAGATCTATAGTTTGTAAACCTTTATCGATAATACAGTAAACCTTTTGTTTGTTTTTACTTAATCTAAAAAAACTGATACTGTAGTTGTGATAAATTGTAAAAAACCTGATTCTAAATTATCCCAATTGGTTGGAAATAAACGTGTTTTGGTTCATTGTAGGCCTAACCTAAAATTATGTTCAGTTTTTGATGCAAATCAGTTGTTTTATATATAATATGTAACAACCAATGTTTGAAAATTTTTAACATAGGGTCTTATGGGTTGCCATGTTGGTTACAAAATTACAACGAAATAGTAAATAAAGCAATCAAAACAGCTGTTTATAAACAAGCCATGAGATTGAGTATTATCCTAAATCAGCTGTTCATTGGATAGTTTTTAATTACTATTAAAAAACAATCTAATTTATACTGTTTTAGCACGTTAGAATTAGAATAAATTGTTCTGATTTAACAATTTATTTTATAAAAAAAAGTAAACTTGGCAAAAATTGATAAATTCTAATAGTCAATTTTGTAATATAGGCCTGGCTCATTTCTGAAACATAGTATTGAGGTTATGTTTACTACTGTATATTTAGTCCAGGTTTCAAAACATTAGTTGACAGAAGATAGTAGAACTAGGACTAAAATCGTAATGAAAGTTTCTCATGTTTCTAAAGCATGTATTTGAGGTTATAATTAATCTTGTAATTACCGTTAATATATTTAAGCCTGGTTTCATAATTTTACAAACCAATGTACAAACGAGCCAAAGATTAACGAGATTCATTAGCGAATTTTCCAACTGCGAGCGAAGCGAAGCGTCCAGGGGCAGAGCCCCTAGTGTTTAGTAACGAAAGGAAAAAGTTCAACTTTAGGCCTATATAAAAAGTAGTAAACATTTTTTGTAATTTTTTTCATAAATGTAAAAAAGTTTCGTAATTTAGTTCTAAAATAGAACTGTATAAAAGTATTGATCAATCTCAAATTTCTTATTTTGAAAACACCAGTTTTTATGTTCCTACTACAAGACTGCTAACAAAACTAGGCCTGTTTTGAATAGTAATTTAGGAATACTATTTCCTCTGCCCAAAAATGACATATTATTATAAAAAAGTGTAGAGGATAAATCAAAGAATTGAACTGTATATAACAACAACAACGTGTATCACTGTCCATCTATCACGCTGCCCACCGCGGGTCTATCCCACCAGTGGAGGGGGAACCTCCACGCCGGCCGGCTCGTTTCTCGAACCTTTCAGCTACTCAGCGCGCAATCCAGTGTGTTTATACATCGATGGTCTAATGTTACCTACTGTACACTGTTGTAGGCCTATACGCAAAATAATCCATGTAACACAAAAAACTCGTTCTGAACGACTACAGGAAATTTTTGTAGTTAAATGACAAATGACAGGAATGAAAATCGGTGAAATTAAATAACAATAATTAAATTTCCGTAATCTCTCTGTTATATACAAAAGTTCATGTCATTCACCCAAACACTCTGGTCTTATGTGCATGCATCGAGATCCAGGTCACCGCTACCACCACCATCCTACTCCGATTCAAGTGCTTCTGTCCTAATCGTCATTTTCGTGAAAATATATTATACAATAATCTGCATTTGCTTCGCCATGGAGGTTGGTCAGCGAAGCTAGCAGGTCTGGAGCCCTATAACCTATAATGAATTTTATAAATATATTTCGAAACTGTTGGCGGTAGGCTACAGTAGGCCTACGTTTTTTTGTCGCTCGAGTCTATTCGCACTTTCCAAAATTATCTACGACGAAGAAAGAGTTAATTTTAGTAATCAAGCAACAGTATTAAGTTACCAACAATAGGCCTATTATGGTTATTATTTTTAATGCCAAAGTTTCAACAGTTAAAGCAATAGTTGTTAATATAATTAGGTTATATATTTTTATTACCGTATGTTCTAAAGCTAGGGTAAGTATTTTACTACCTAAGAAGAATTCACGTAGATTAACTCAGATAGTACAGAGTTAAATATTTTAAATATTGTTTAGCTCTACTTTTTGTAATAATATACAACTTGATTATTGTACTTAGGAATAAACATAACCTAAAAAAAAATCACTAAACAGATAATTCCTATACTTTATTCGGAATTAGGGCTGCTACTCTCAAACTACATTTTGTTTACATTTTACAATCAACGTTTAGGTGTTTCGGACATTATTTGTTTCGTTTGTTATTTTTGGTCTGTTTTGTTGTACTCTTACAGGGCTTACAACCAATAGGCATTGGTCTTGGCTTACAACTACCAGCGTCTTCATTGGCCATACAATTTGCGTTTACTCTATTCTCTTCCTGTTCCTCAGTTAGGCCTAATTGTTGCATGATCAAATGGTCTTGTTTCTTCCGTTCAATTGCATTTTGTATCATTCTATAGAGTATATAAAAGTATGCGTAAAAAACAAAAAACCAAATGATAAAGTTTATAACACTATCATCGTCACAATCCATTTTTAAAAAGTTAGGCTTGTAGGCCTAATTTCATAGATTTGATCTCCCTGCTTTAAAATTTAAAATAGAACATAATTAAGTATTAAAAGAAACAAATAATTTTGATAACGTTATATTTCGATTACTTTAAAAGCTATGGTTACCACCCAAATAGTATTATTGTTGCAGAAAAAATGTCTTAAATTATTGTTAAAACTTTTTAAAATGTTAATTTAACTTAAATAACCTTCTTGAAATTAATTTTTTTTACAATAATATTTGTTTTCATATTTTGGTACCAAACTTCCAGGGGAAAATGTCAGGCGCAACTTTACTATTCGACTCTAGGCTAACCTATGGCAACAGAAATGAAAAATAATAAAAATACCGTACCTAAAAGGCACTAACCTAACCTATTTAGTCACAGTATGTTTACCTGTATTCAACATTTAACAGTAGAATGTAAAACAACGTCGTTGTCTGCAAAATTATTAGGCTAGAATCAAATAGTAAAGTTACGGTTTGCAGACTAGGCTAGGTTATTAAATCAGAACCCATTTGTTGCAGAAGAAAATGCTTTAATAGCTTAACTAAGGATATATTTACTTCTGAATACTGTATTACTAAATGAGGTGTGCAAGAGACAGTAAAGTTAAGTAAAATACCATTTGACCACTAATTTTTAGTTTTTACTAGTTGGCTTTTTTTGTCTTTCGTTGCTTTCCATGTGGCAGACTTGAGAAGGAAAGCAACTTTAACTTTATGTATTCATACAGAATTGCTTCAGATGATTTTTACATCCTTGTATTTTGCTTCAGTTATTCAACTTAGCTTCTAATCATACATAGTTAACTGATATTTCTACAACTTGTAGTTTTTAAAGCCGGGTTTTCACTAAACGGACAAAACAAAAACAAAACACAAACTCGTGTCGAATAAAACCAAACTGTAACTTTTCGCAAACTTTTTGAAGACTGGCGTGTTTTGCGATAATTGGAGTTTTGTTTTTCGGGTCCCGCTCGGAAGCGGTAACATCAAAAAGTTTCGACGTGTTTTGAAACTCGAATCTGTTTAAGCGGGTTACACACCGGTGTCGCTGACACGATGTCGCTGATATTTCTGATGTCACTAGCATGATGCCAGTGACATGCAAAAGACATGGAAGAGGCACGTGCTAGTGACGAGGAAGAGAAGGAGTCAGCTTATTTTAGAAAATGTCGTCGTCGGAGGAGGATGCTTTGTTGTTGCTTTTTGTGTTAAGGAGAAGAAGACGACGGCGAAGACTACATATTGCAAGTGAATTCTTCCCATCCATATTGGAAAGATAATCTATTCAGGGCCGGCGCAAGGACCATGCGGAACATGCAGACGCATGGGGCGCCGCCAGGGAGTGGGCGCCGATGCGCCGGGAAAAAAAAATGAAGACCAAGGCGCCTTCAAAATTTTCCGAAAATTTTTTTTCCACCGAAAAATGTTTGCCTAAAGACGTGGCTGTCCTTTTCGGGTTTTAAAAGAAACTCCCTATTTCTGTTTAGCGCTTTTTTAGGGACAGACAACCTACACTGCTATAGGGCACCATCCTTTCAGAGTCGGCGCCCTTTAGTTTCAGGGCAAATTTGCTCCCCCCCCCCCCCCCAAAACCCTCGCCCCCCCCTTTCGGGAATTAAAAAAAATTACATATTTCTTTTTGGCGTCTCTTTACGGACACAAAAGACCACATACACCAGTTTAGGGCGCCATCCTTTTGAAATCGGCGCCCTTTGGTTTCAGTGAAAAATTCGCACTCTTAAAGACGCTACCGCCCTTTTTCGGAAATTAAAAGAAACGCGGAAACGCCCTATTTCTTTTTGGCGCCTCTTTATGGATAGACAAGATCAGGTACAGGTACAACAGTATTGTATAGGACGCCATTCTTTCGAAATCGGTGCCCTTTGGTTCCAGAGAAAATTCGCCCCCCTTAAAGACGAGACCACCGTACATTTTATACTAACTTTTTTCTTGTATGTGTATGTGATATTAATGTAAAAACTTAACATTAGCCTCAACCTTACAATGTTATCGAATTACCTATGTTACCTTATCTTATTGACAATTATACCTAACCCTTTACCTTTACCACGTTGTCATGATGTTACCAAATTGACTTGTGATATTGTAATGTTAATCTTACAATGCTACCTTTTGATGTTAAAAAGTTAAAATTATGTAAAAATAAATATTGTAATATGATTAAATTGGTGTTTTCAGTATTCCCCTCTCCCCCCCCCCCCCCCCACTTAACTTTCCTTTTATCATACATTTATTTTAGGTCAAAAAGAACGATGCTATATACTGTATATGTATAGAAAATATTTTACATTTACTTTTATTTTTACTTTCTCCACCCTATACGTAGTATATGGAGAAAGTATTGTTTTCGTAAAAATGTTCGAATTTGAATTTTCAGTTGAATTATCTGTTTTGGTGCTTCCAGAACCCCCAAAAATTGTTTAGTGCAATTATCTGTGTTGGTGCTACCTGAACCCAAAAATATTTTTAGTGGAATTTTTTGTTTTGGTGCTTCCTGAACCCAAAAAAGTGTTTTTAGAGTGGTGTCTGTCTATCAGTCTGTCTGTATGTATACACAACCAGAGAGGACACTATTGGTCCGATTTTCATGAAATTTGGTATATAGGTACTAAACCCTAATATCTCCAGGTATTTTTTTCAATTTTTGGAATTTTTAATTTTTAAGGGTAATTTATCCCTAAAAACCCATAAAAAAACGACAAAAATGCAAATTTCTCAAAAACGGCTGTAACGATTTTGATCAAATTTTCAGTATTTATAGTGCTTAAGATGTCAAACAAAATGACACCACCCGCTTTTATCAAAATTTCGGCGTTTTATAATTATGGGGAAATGTTTAAAAATAAACAAGTTGTGTTGTCAATCTAACATCGCGGCAGCGACCGCACAGGGTAGCACATGGTAGCGAGCACGGCCAGTAATTCAAAGGTCGCGCGATCGAATCCCGCCTGGGACAATAATTTTTTTATACAATTGACGTAGGTAGAATATTATTTTTTTGTTTTGTTCTAAAAAGTAGTAAAAAATAAAATGATTAAAAAACAATATTATTTTGATTACAGTAAGTTGGGAGAAAGTTTGTGTCAGTTAACTGATACCGTTTATTAAAATTGTTGCTCGATGTTATATTTTAATTTGATTTTATATAATTAAATAATTTTAATTGGTATACATTTGATAATGTACCCATTTTTTATTGCAATAAGGAGATATATAAATACATATACATATGTAGGGGTGCGGGGGGTTGTGTATAGAGGGGGGCGCCCAAAATGACTCTCGCATGTCCAGGAAAAATCACTTGCACCGGCCCTGAATCTATTATCCAGTCAATTTACTGTAACAAGACAGTTATTCCAACACCCTGAAAAAATCCAAAATGTTTATAGCTTAGGAAACTTGAAACTTATACAAAACTGTGCGGTCTGTTGAAAGATAAGTGTAACATCGAGGGTAATAAATATCGGAAATCAATTAGTATTGAAGAAAGGCTGTCAATATTTTTCAGGTATGTTAAAAGGAGGTCACTTTTTTATATTGTCCATGTTAACCTTTTCCATGTTGTACCATTTTCTACAAAAACATTAAAGAAAACCTCATGATATTTTTTTCCAAACTGTTAACTCTAAAGTACAAGCTTATTTAAACTGAAAGAATGAGTGAACATGAAATAAAGCGGTTGCTAAGATGGTTATCTTAGTTACAATATCATTATGTATTTAACATTAATAGCCTACATTTTATTAGAGATTTGAGTGTGGTAATATATATATAATACAGTAGTCAGGCGCTGATACAGGGGGAGGGTCATGGGGGTCATGACCCCCCCCCCCCCCGAAACATTTTTTAAGGCTTGATTTATATGTTTGATTTTACCCTACAAGCGCCAAATAACACTATACTGTCGTCTCAGCCCGCCGAGCAAGTGGCAGGCAGCATTATCGTCTGATTGTGTTGAATATTTCACCCACTATAAATAATCATCCAATCTCAATAAAAAAAAAACGATTGGAAAGGAAATGTTTTAAACATAAATTTTTGTATTTACAAATTTGTTCTAAAACATATATTTACACATTATGTAATCACCGTTTGTAACTAATTGTACTTGTCTAAAAAGATGACGCCGAGCGAGAAACAAAAATAAAAGACACAAAACTTTTCACTTTTCTAAGGCTCATAATCGCTAGACAGACTTGTTTTGAAAAGAATATAAGGCCACCTTCGGATTCGTCAAGATTTGAATTTTCTAACATCGTCTTCCAATCATTCGTCACTCTTATATAATTTTTTAGATATGAAGTTTTCTGTAAACCCTTAAGATTTGACAGGTTTTCAACCAATGAGCAAGCATATTTTGTAATCGTTATATCTAGTACAAATCAATATACTTGTACATTGATGTTTATATGGATTTTAGTGTAAATTTTATATTTTCGTTTGATATAAGGAAAACCTGATTTACTGTTCATGAGCTACAGCTGTGAACAGTACCATGGGTCTTGTCTGTGAAATATGTACCATTGCGCCGATTGTCTTAGCGCATTTAGCCCAGCCAATAGAGCAAAAAGAAGTCTAATTTTGTTATTGAATTTAACAGCAAGCGACATGAACAGTGACTGTAAGGGTAGCACAAGGGTATGTAAAAAACAAAAACTATCAGGCAAGGAGCTTTTGCGCATTTTATATAAACAAAAATTGCAATAAATTTTGACTTCTGGGGTTTTTTGTTAATATTATAAAAAATGATGAATGATCACAATACTTTCAAAAAAACCTACAAATTGTTTTTTATAGACCCTGATTGGATCATTTTCAATGACAAAAGTCGGGAAAGCGCTTAGAAACTACCATCTTTTAAAAGTTTATATCTTTGTTAATTTACAATATTAAGGGCAGGTTTTTCAGAAAATTATTGTTTATTATGTGTTCTTCAAGCAGGAAGAAGATGCAATTTGTCGCATTAATAGTTTTTGCACAATTGCAGTATAAACAATGTAGGCCATTATCTTGCATAATGCGCCCAATTAACCTGAGTGGCCCGTTTTAAATTTACCGATCGATTCTGAA
>JAGFPH010000050.1:228164-246703 GCA_018207615.1 Philaenus spumarius
CCAATTAACCTGAGTGGCCCGTTTTAAATTTACCGATCGATTCTGAAAGTAAACACATTAAAATCTACAATTCGTGTAACTGCGATTTTTTAATAATGATAAAGTATAATAAAAATGCTTCAGAACATAGAGCGAAACGCGTAAATTTGTGGCCGACGCCGATGGTAAATTTGCAAGAGAGGCAGTGGTAGTGACGGAAACAGCAGCCTGATGCGCGCAGATTGCCATTCTCTTCTCCTCTGCATTATGCAAGATAATGGCCTAAATTGTTCATACTGCAATTGTGCAAAAACTATAAATGCGACAAATTTCATTTTCCGCCTGTCTGAACCTGAACATACTAAACAATAATTTAAAAAAAGATCTTCCCTAATTATTGTCAATTAACAAAGATATGCACTTTTGAAAAATAGTAATTTTTAAGCGTTTTCCGACTTTTCTCGGTAAGAAATGGTCCGATCGAGGTTTTCAAAAAACATTTTGTATGTTTTTTTAATTCTCTACAAATGTTTCGTTGGAAGTAACGTAATCCTTGCATACATTTGTATAATATCAACGAACAACCCAAAAAGTCCAAAATTATTGTTATTTTTGTTTAAAAAAATGCGCAAACATTTCCTTGCCTGATAATTTTTGTATTTTATACATCTATTTGCTACCCTGAAATTCAATAACAATAAACAATCTCTAGTAATTGGGTTAATTGTTTTAAGGAGCTCGCCGCTGTATGGAGTTGTATGACTTCAATAAGTGAGAGCTTGTGAAGTTGTTTTAAATTTAGTGAAACAAAGTGGATTTATTGATCGTGTTGTGGAGTTATGATTTTAGTACCGTTCCAGTTAACTCTTCAATAATTATGGTTTATTTTCTTCTTTAATTAATCTGGAAGAAACTCTTGCTCTTTCAAGAAAATATTTACGGCCTAGAAATGCATTAAAAAACTATTCCATAGGGTTTATACATATTTTGTAATTCCCAAAACCCGTTGTTGTTAAATTCTTGGTAATGTTGTTTTCGACTTCTTATGACCCCTCCCAAAATGACATCCTGTATCCGCCCCTGGTAGCAAGTAAAAGCAGAATAGAAATACGTTCTACGCATGCGCGGACCCAAGAGGCAAGAGACATGTCCGTCCAAACACTGACCGGTTGGTTCGCTAGAGACACGTGCTAGTGACACGAGTCGCTGTCAACGTGTCCGCGACACTGGTGTGTATAGCTCCATAAGATAACACAGGTTGGTTTTCGAATGACATGTCACTAGCACGATAAATGTCAGTGACACCGGCGTGTAACCCGCCTTAGCGTAAACGGTCGTGTTGTGTTTTCTATTTTATTTATAGGAGGCTAAACGGTCCGATTGTACAGCGTCACGGGCAAAGATCTGTTCGTTTTGCGAAATTAGCGCCAAAACAACGAGCGTTCGATTTGGAACTATTTCTTACTAGTAACAAGCGGGAAAATCGAATGACCGTAGGTTCATAACTATTCATCTTTTTAGAATTTGTTAATAATTATTTATTGATTTAATAGTCTATTTATTTTTACATATTTTCAAATTTGTTTTTACGTAAATTGCGTATTTGATGAATTGGTAGAGATGCTGTCAACTCATAAATGAAAAGGAAGTGGGGCGATCGCCCCCATCAACCCTACCGTGGATCCGCGCCTGCCGTCTACCACCTGTGTAGTAGCAGTTCAACATGTCAATACTAAACGCTTGTTATTGACTCAATTGCGTTAAAAATGTGTTATTCCAGTTAGAGATTTGTGTAGAACATATTTTAGGCTATTTGTGATAGTAGCAAAGCTTAGAATAGATACCGTTCAAGAAGAAGTAGGACTGTTTTTTATTGGCCTACTTTATTAATTTTATTACAGGCAAGTTTAAATAATTTTTTTCTTACACTCTGTACATTTTGTACCCTACCCTACTTCAACAAACTAATGGTTAGCAACTCAGGCTGTAGGGCTATCTTTTAAGAACAACAGCCTCTTTGAAAAACTAAAATCGCCACCTTTTGTGGAATCTAATATTATAAAAATGTATTTGAGCACGTCATAAAACACGATAGAATCATTCATTTTACTTTCTCACTATATTATAGAAAAAGTATAGAGATCGAAAAAAAAAACGATGTTGAGATTTTTGTGGAAATATCCGTTTTAGGACCCCTTGAGTCCAAAATAGTGGTTTAAAAAAAATGTCTGTCAGTATGTATACAAAGCTTGAGAGAAATATTCGATCGATTTCGAGCAAATTTGCACCAGACATGTCAATTAGGCCTAGATGTACGAAAAATGTTTTTGAAAATTTTTGAAAAACAACCCACTTTTTGGCCGAAAACCCCCCAAAATATAAGTTATTATTTTTTTATAAAAAAACGACTCAAACGATTTGATCAAATATTATTAGCTAGAGAGAAACTATTCGATAGATTTTGAACAAATTTGCACCAGACATGTCAACTAGGCCTGTATATATAGGTGCACGAAAAAAGGTATAACGTGCATAGCCTGTATAAAAAAAAACGGCTCCAACGATTTTGATAAAATTTGGCTTATTTGTAGACCTTAATGTACCCTACCATATGCAAAAAACCGCATCTTTCAAAAAAAAATTTCGTTTAGCTAATAATAATAGCCTAATAATTGATTTTTGGGGTTTTTTGTCTGAAAAGGGGGTTGTTTTTCAAAAATGTTCAAAACCTTTTTCATGTATCTAATTGACGTGTTTGTTGCAAATTTGTTCGAAATTGATCGAATAGTTTTCTCTCTAGCTAATAATAATAATATGTATTAGTTAATCTCCTACTTTAATAAATCACCTCTAGTACCCCTCCTACAACAATGAAGTCACAGTGAATCTGTTTAATAATTTAAATATGTTTGTGAGAAAGTATGTGCCAGTTCCTGGTAACGTTTATTTGATTAAGCGACTCACAATACGTCTTGTTGCAACTATTGTTGACAATTTTCCATTAAGATCTACAGGACACGGGACATGGCTATAAAGTGAGGTTATGATTCACGTTACAAGATTTATTAGAGTCGTTACTGAAGCGACGTAACATTGGGTAACGATATTACTCAACAAAACATTATTTTTACGAGCAAATCACGATTTATGTAGCTCAATGATTTAGTGTTTAGCCTAAATGAGATCTGTTACGAAATATCCCGGCAGTATTTTAGCTTCATGAAATTCATCTTTAATTTCATACTTTTGCCCGGATAGTATTTTATGTGGTCAATTTTGTAGACTAGTTTTTTATTTAAGCTAGTTATTTCAAATAATGAATTTAAATTAAACTAAATGACAACTACATCGCAATTTCTGGTTAATTCAACCACTAGAGTATGGGAAATTTTTCGCCTTAAAATTGCAGTAATTGTTTATTATTACTTTTATTTGAAGGGGTGAAGACTATGAGGGGGGGCCTTTTGAGAGAGGGTTGGTGTCCTTTGTGGTCCCAAGTCAGACATAACAAAGTTACGAATTACGTTTTTCGCCATACCGACTATTGTTATAAATAAATATAATAGGAACTTACCGTCACCAATAGTCATAAGTCGTGTTATTTAAAAGACGGCCGTTTCGGCTATTTATGGCTATTTAACGACCTTGATAATGACTGAAAACCGAAACGGCCGTTCCTATTATATTAATAACATTTACAACATCTAAACATAATATTATTTAGGCTTATATCGTGTGTTCCAGAATGAATATCGGGGTTTTAAGGTTTAGTATTTTGTATTCTATTAAACTTACAATAATTATAAATAATACATCAAATGAAAGAGCAACTTAAACAGTTGTTCCTACAAGTATTCAATATGAGCACCATTCGTGTTCAAACATCGATGATCGAATCGATAATCGAGTTCGTCCCGAATTGTGTTCAATGTGTCTGGAGTAAATTGTTGTAACAACTGTTCATTCCTATTTCTTTAGTCGGGTTTAGTCAGTGGCGTAGCCATAACAAAATTTCGGACGGGTTGGATAGGTTACTTTTGTAGACTGACTACCGAGAGGTCAGGGTTTAAAAATTTTAACGGTTAAAAAAACAGTTTTTTGGGGTAATTTTGTATAACTAAAAAAAGTGTTTGGGCTTATGTGATAATTTCAACACTGCATCTGCCAATGGATGTAGAGCCACTAAAAATTGTAACACTATTTAATGCCAAAGTTTTGTTTAATTCATTTAAACAATGAAACAAAACTGCACAGTAATAAAAAAAACTAGGTCTGTGCCCTATCTGTTTTAATTTCTTACAGAACTAAACTGAATAATTAATCGTACAGAGTTACAAAATATAATAATACAGTAATACCTAAGAATAAAGAACATACAGTACTTTTTTAAATCTTTCTTCTTTTTCCAATAACATTCAAAACAAAACATTTCCCTGTAAAGATGCAAACAATATTTTTTTTTTTATCAAAATGTGTACTAATGTAACTGAATTATCAATCTGGATTTGATATGAATATTAATTTTACAAAAAATATAACGTAAGTGCACTGTACTACGGGTACAACTTACGTGAACAAGTAAGTACAGTACAGTATTGTTTATTTTTATGATAATACGTCACTAAACTTACAACAAAACTTAAGGGGCCCCACACACGATCAGTTTATTGCCCAGTTGATCACGTGTGACGTCAAATTGTCTCAGCGATAAACTTAGGAAAAAGCGCAGTTCTGGCAGATTTTTACTCAGGCTTTTGGCCTGACTACTTTGCACCGATAAACTGCGCAGATAGCTCGAACACTTTGTGCAGTCTTGTTTAGTCGTTTCTAGCCACGCACGTCAGCTCTTTTCTGTATTACTCTTCTGTCGTCACCGCCATGAAAAAAAAAACAAACAACAACGTCTGAATTTCATTAAAGCGTATAGAAATCTACCCCAGTTGTGTGATGTAGAATTCCCTTTATATTCAAGTCGTATCAAAAAAGCGGCCTCGTACGTTTTAATATAAAAACAATTCGACCACGCAGCTGAACCGCTGACGTGAGTTGAGCAAATTTCCAAAATTAAGTTTACATTCCTATGTTTTATTGTTTCAACCAACAATTTGGGAAATAGGTCTATTCACGACGGTGCTGAAGAGCTGCAAAATGGTTTGCACGCCATTCCGCATATTGGGAGTATCTTCAATACACAATGCATTGCGTGCTTCGCACGTCATTCCGTCCATTGAGAGTATCTTCAACACGCAAAGCATTGCGTGCTTCGCACGCCAACCCCCATATTGGGAGTATCTTAAAATACACAATGCATTGCGTGCTTCGCACGCCAACCCCACGGTAGAATCCACCACATGGCTTTGAACCGGGTAATTTTATAATATTTTACGTTTTGATCGATTTTGGGGGAACCAAGCAAACTATAAGGTCGCGTAAAAAAACAAAATGTGCAGAATAACAACTTACATTTATATTTGTAGAAAAAACTCAAAAACAAATTCATTCTCGTAGGAAAAATCTAAAAAAATAGTTACTTCCGGTCAAAAAACGTACCTCCGGTTGTTGGATTTTTTTGGCTAGCGAAATCGTCCGAGCGACGTAGACATCCAACATGTGTACCAAATTTGAACCAAATCGGACGTAAATGCGGCCGCTAGAGTGCGAACACATATATACACATATATATGATTTTTAATGACACCTCAAAACGTGTTCTGGAGACCACGATCGGTGCTCATTTGCTACTCCCGACCTTGGGTCTTACCATAAGGGCCACTATGGAAATTCGCTAATAAAACATCTGGAGCTTGATGCAACTCGTGATAGTGTTGTTAAAAAAATAAACAATCTTCGATCAACTTTTTGGAAAGAATTAGAGAAGGTGAAAGACAAAAGATCGGGAGCGGAAGCGAAGATATCTATATTCTAAGAATCTGGCATTTTAACGACCTGATGTTTTTGTTGGACTAGGAAACTCCGGACACCAGTGAATCAGTGACTATACTGCACGAAAAAACTGAGAGAACTGAGGAGAAAACTGAAGTAGCCCACGCACCACACAGTTCACACAATTGTGCAGTTTTATTTGCACAGATAAACTGCGCCGTTAAACTGATCGTTAGTGGGTCCCTTTACAACCAACAATGGAAATAGATTCCTTCAATATAATATAATTTAGGCATAAGAATAAGTTGATACACAAACAAAACAAACTTCTTATCATCAAAATTAGGCTACTTTTTGCTGTCAATGTGCGCGGATGGTATTGTGACTCAAAGTTTCAGAATTATAGACTACATTAAATTGTGTACTATTAAGTCACAGAAGCATAGATTATAAACATAAACTTCTGTACTCAGATCATGAGCTATTAGGTTATGCAACATATAGGCCTACTACTTGGCGCCATGCATGAAACACGCAGTTGAACGTCTACCCATCACGGTTACGTGTAAAGTTATGGCATCTTCACAGGTGAACCACCTTATTTCTTGCAAGACTTTATATATGGTAGTTGTCAAGATGAGCTACCCGTTATTGAAAGGTCGAGACATGCAAGAGTTTTGTTAGCAAGCAATAATTTGTGTGAGAGTGAAACCTATAGGCAAGCAATGTTACAACATGTGATAGCTTCAAGTAGGCTTAAGCTTAGATGCAGTACGTATTGGTGATCTAGATCAAAATTGTTCATGGGAAATGAGAATTCCCATGTTTATTTATAGTACAGTAAAATTAGACCAAAAAATACCTAAACTGGAGAATCAAAAAAAAAAAAAAAAAAAAAAAAGGTCTGATTGTTGTAAGTTGTTCATTACCCTATGCTCTAAATGTGTTACAAAGTCTCCAGCGATTTAGCGTCGGGTTTGGAAGTGGGAAAGGGGTAAAAAATGTGCGTTTTTTTAGGTTTTTGTAAATATTTCTTAAACCCTTCACTTTAGAGCTTAGTTTGTTCTATAATTTTTTAAAGTAAATTAAATTCTCTACAAAAATGGTTCTGTATTTGTTTTTGCTGCGATCAATAGTTTTGGAGATATGGAGGGGTAAAAGTAAATAATCTCTAGGTTTGGTTGAAAACGTGTTTAAATTGACAATTTCTCGGCGATTTACAGTATAATTAACATTAGGGGGTAATGTTTTTAAAACACAGTTCACCAGACACGTGGTTCAGTGTTTGATGGAGCTTTGGGGGGGGGGGGGGGCGGGGTGCTTAGTGTTTGCTGATAGCTTAGCAAGACAATGGGTCATTGCTTCCCCGACACCTACCTCCCCAGGTCTCTAGTCAGCGCTACTGCTCCCTGCAGTCAGTGACCAGATTAATGTTGTTTTTTTAGGTTAGTTCAAGGAAAGTGTTATTTGTTTGTTATTGTGCGCTTATCACTGTGTAAGAATAAAAAATAAAAAAGTGATTTATACGTAATATCACTTTACGTAGTATGAAGAAAATTTAGTACTACAACCATTACGCAAAAAATAAGTAATTTTTATGTTCAGTAATGAATACCAAAGTTTTCTTGTTTTTTCAACAGTAATGAAAGCATTATCTTAAAAATTCTCTGGTTAAGTTTAAAAAAATAAAACCTTTCATTTCACATAATGGTCTACTTCGGGGGTATTTATTACACGAACTGCCAATTTACTGTACCTTGCATTATCTCTATATATAAAAGCAAAAACCCACTGACTCACTGATCACGATTTCTCAAAAACTACTCAATGGATTGGAACGAAATTTGGTATGTAGCTTCCTCTAGGGCCATAGGTGCTCACTAAGACAGGGTTTAAAAAAATTCGAAATCTTATGGAGTGGGGGTGGAATCGAAGTTACTAAATCACGATTTATCTAAAACTACTGAACGGATCGGAATGAAATTTGGTATGTAGCTTCATCTAGAGCCGTAGTTGCTGGCTAAGAAAGGGTTTAAAACAATTCAAAATTTTAGGGGGGGGAGGTTTGGGGATGTCACTTTCACTACCCTACTCACTGACCACAAGGCACTGGTGCATCAGTTAGGCTTATCATTGTGATGTTCTCATTCAACCAAACCCTTCTATTCCTGATACTCCCGTTACCCCTTATAGTGCAGAAGATAATATTGGGGAAATTGGGCAGCTTTCGGATGATCTCCAAAACTCTCAGTCTCCGTCGACAGTACCGTGTTTGTCATCTGATACTGTTGCGTCAGATCATTGTTCCATTGTTCAAACCACCCAGAAACGTCGGGAAAACGGCGAAAACGTTTTTCTAATACTAATAGCGCTAAACTACATAGGGAGGATGTCAAAAGATACAATGCAAAAAATCCCGCCGTAAATCGCGAGGCTGTCAAAAGATACAATAACAAAAATCCTGCCGTGTATCCTGAGGCTTCCAAACAGTACAGTCAACAAAATCCCCAGGTCAAAATGGCTGCCATTCAAAAATACAGTTCTAAAAGATGTCACATGAAGGTGCTTCCTTGGTCTGAAAAAACAATGTCAGGTTTTCACTACAACTGCAACACCGATTATCACAAAGACAAAACAGTTGAACTAGGTCCTATGACGACATGTAAATGGTGTACAGCTATGAAGTGGTATAAATGAAATGGTTTAGAACCTACGATTCATATCCTTATGACACACAAAATTACTATCATTTGTCGCATTTATTTCACCAAAATAATTATGCAACAGCGAAGCATTTCCGGGTCAGCTAGTCACAGATAACGTTGTAATGTGTTTGTGTTTGCAAACAGTAAATACTTGTGTAGATGTGAACTAGTAACCTTATAAAAAGTTATTTTAAACTGTTTTTTGAAACAAAACTATATATATTGTAATATGAGTTGTTCGTTAGAACCCTGTATAGTTAATGGTGGAGAACTTGTATGTTTAGAACTTATACGTTTAACGCGTACGCTGATAAAATAATACAATGCAGCGAAATAAAACAGGATGTAGTGGGTGACAAATTTCAATGCGGTTCTTGAAGTGCATAAAGAATGTCGCCAGCTTTATACTTTAAAACCCAAGCCATTTTCAGCAATTGAAACCCCAGAGCAGCCCGCAGTGAATTTAATTTTAAAACTCACTGTTTTTTGTGTGCAAGACCATGTAGGCTTGATATGTCCAAATGTAGGAAGACATTCCAACAAGAATGCAGTGAAGTTATGACAGTGGCACTTATAGACCCTACAACGTACCCGTAGAGATGCAACAAGAAGAAACGATGCTTGGGGTCAAGAAGTTCTTCTTAGTACCTAAAATGTTATTGATCTAGTTCAATGTGATGAGCGGCACCATAGGTATATTGTTTACAAAGATTCAAGGTAGAAAATTAAATCAAACCTGGTGAGGTATCTCCTATCTCGTAGGGTAGGATCAACAGGGTATAATGAAAAGGCTGAGGCATTTGACAAACTGTGCCAATATTTAATGGAGAATGACGAATGTCAGTATTCATTTAATGAATTGCGTAAGCTATATGTAAATCTAAATCCTGGTGTCGAAACCGCTACCTAAAAAACAAACTGTCCGCCGTGGAGCCAACCTACATGTCACAGATATTTATGGTAAAAGAACCGTTAAGCGGTACTGCTTCAAGAATCTTATCAGATGCATGGTACTAAAGCCGAAACATTGATGAATTAAGAGTAGTCAATCCTTCACCTGCAATTATTCGGCGCACATTGAAATCCAAGGCTTATGGTTGTTTTCAGTTCCCAACCCTTGATCAAATTCAGTCTGGAAGTGC
The DNA here is from genome assembly GCA_018207615.1 of Philaenus spumarius. NCBI lineage: Eukaryota > Metazoa > Arthropoda > Insecta > Hemiptera > Aphrophoridae > Philaenus > Philaenus spumarius. The sequence goes on from JAGFPH010000050.1 coordinate 237,874, forward strand.
AGATCTAATTCCAGAACTATTGAAGACTCTTGCATATGAAATCATACGACCTACAAAGGAAACATAAACCACAAGAAAAGTAACTGAAAGGCCAACCACCGCAATTTCTCACTCAATAGTTTCAGTGTCTCTCCAAAGATCTTTCTTGTCGCATATTCAGTTCGGCACAGCAGTGTACCTCCACAGAAGATTCGGTTCCAAACTACTTATAGATTTACTGTCGAATATGGAGTTCTGCGTTTCTTTCAGTAAAGTGTTGAAATTTGAAAGATCAATTACTTGTAAGGAACAATTGAACATAAACCAAAGATATGATATGTGCAGTATGTCTTCGACAATGCCGATTACAATGTACACACTGCGGATGGTCATGGTACTTTTCATTGGTATGGGCCAAAGAGGGGGGGGGGGGGGGTTATGTGGTGTACACCCCCTCAAATTAGGGTTTGGTGGTGGTTGTAATTTCCTAATGGTTTTAGTTCCAAAATACTTTTGAAAATGTGTTATTTTATAAGATCGATCACTTTTGGAAAATTTGTGGTGAATTATTAAGAAGTTACCTCCTTTATATCTCCAAAACTATTGATCAAAGCAAACAAAGTATAGAACTTCGTGTCTGCTGAACTGTATTTAAAAAACCTTTACCCCATAATGTTAGTTATACGGTAAATCGCCGAGAAATTGTCAATTTAAACACGTTTTCACCACAGCTGGAGAAATAACATACTTTTACCCCCTCTATATCTCCAAAACTATTGATTTCAGCAAAAAAAGTACAGAACCATTTTGTAGAGAATTTAATTTACTTTAAAAGTTATAGAACAAACTAAGCTGTAAAGTGAAGGGTTTACAAAATATTTACAAAAAACCTAATTTTTTACCCCTTACCCCCCTCCCACCCCCAAATCCGACGCTATATCGGTGGAGACGTTTTACCACATTTAGAGCAAAGGGTAATGAACAACTTCCAACAATCAAACGTTTTTTTGGATTCTCCAGTGTGGGTCTAATTTGACTGTACTATTACTGTATGGTCTGTATGTCCCGCATCCGGCATGTGCTGATAGGTAACTTTTGACATTCAATACAAAAGGCCATCCCTTTGCAGAAAGCAAAAATGTACAGTGATGTTGCCCCATGTCTGCATGTCAAAATCAAAGGCCACTGTAATAAAAATGAATAGCAGAGTTAAACAAAAATGGTTTATGTATTTGATAGTAACAAAATTTACAAAATAAAGAATTTATAAGAGATCCTGGTTTTGCACGGCAGTGTTTTCGTGCCGTGTACTGTACGGTTATCAACCAGGTAAAGTTCCACTTCCCCGTCTTTCATATTTGGGTCATGAAATGGTGTTTAATACCACATCTTTGGTCAATCTTATCTTCTGAAGCGAGAGATAATTGTCTGTCTGCTAAATGGATCTGGAATCTCCGTCTAAGGATTTTTGATTTTTTGATTTTATATGGAGCTTTTGGCCACGAGAAATCGATTGGAAATGGTCACCAGTCTGGAAAAATTCGTTTTCTACGTCTTTTTATTAAATTAAAAAGTGAAATTTGTCCATTTTAAACAATACAAAGCACAGCTGATGCAAATGTTTTCAATGTCATTACAATAATCATCTGTTTTCTTTTAAACGAAGCACAGCTGATGCAAATGTTTTCAATGCCATTACAATAATCATCTGTTTTCTTTTAAACTGTATTTTATTAGAGGTAAGCCTAATGTTGTATCTATTTATAGTTACCATGGCAACGAATACTTCTGCTAAATAAACATACCCTTTATTTAGTTGTTTAATGTTATAGGCCTAACCTCAAAACTCAATAATCCAATATTTATTATTGAAATCATAGCCCTGCTTATAATCGAGCTTTAGCTCGGTCTCCTGGTACTAAGTTTAATGGAAACGAGTGAACACAAACTAAACTATAAAATAAACTCAAATGAACACGAGGAAACAAAAACCGAAAACTACAGAGTTGCGAGCACTAAAACAATAATACAAACAATAGGCATGATATATAACACACAACTCGTGTACTGTGCGTCCGGGCTTTAGTTGGCAGTACAGGACATATTATGGGCAGTTACCTCCCATAACGCGTCTGCATGTCGACAAAGGCGTTATCGTTACTCACAGATGCATTAAAAAGGATGTTCATAAGTTATAGTTACCACCTAGTCTTCAATTTATATTCAGTATTGTCAACAGTAATATAAAAATGATTAAAGAATTAATAAATGTCGTCAAAATACCATTATGGCTGTGTATTAAAAAAAGGAATGTAGTCTACAGTATGTTATAAGATTGTTTTAATTCAACTGTTTACTGTCTCCCACCCTTAATAAATTTGATTTTTAAATTTTGTCAATAAAAAATCTGAACTGTTTTAGTACATTCTCCGTTAATTTTAATAGTCTTCCATTTCATTTACATTCGTTCAAGTGCTCTTCTGTTTTCGGTTGTGACTTTCTAACAGTGTAGTGTAAGTTTTGTTAGATTTTTAAATTTTGTTAAATTGTATTATTTTGAATTATTCAGATTTAGCTGTTAATGAACCTAATTGTGAAGATTAGAATGTTATACCGGTATCAAATAAAAATAATTTTTATGTTTGTAATAGCCTACTGCATTGAAAAAATTAATCAAATTTTTAGTAACTTATCCATTAAATGAATGATCACCCTATAAATGTTTTCATTCATTATAAATCAGTAAGATGGGACGATTCAGATGAATCATCTGGATGAAAAAACCAAATAGGTAAAAACACAACAGGATGATTCATTTTTTGTAACATCACTACAGAACACAAGATACGCTGATACAACATCCCTTCACTGACCTGAGACTCAACACCTTCTCGCGTCTTGTAAACAGTACTAAAATGCCATCGCACTCACATCAGTACATGCAATTAATAGCACTCATTCATTCACAATAGTATACGAGTGCAGCTGATCATGGATAAGGCAATACTCTATAACAAACAACATATAATACTGTATATAGTTGTTGATGCCCAACCAAGATAGTATCAATAACGATTTTCATAAACGATTTACATAAACATTTAATTTAAAGTATGATCACAGGATTGTCACCAATATATTATATTATTAACAATCACTAAGACTACTATCAAACGCCTGCATAGAGACATATACTGTGTGTAAAAAAATCCGTCCCCCCCCCCTTTAATTGTTTTGCTTGTTAAAACAAACAAATATCTTTTGGGGAACGATACTAACTTAATCCAAAGTATCTTTTGACTTTATCGGAAATTTTGTGTGTCCCCCAAAAATTGGGGGATTTCGGGAGCAACTCAAAATTTTTAAATGGGAAGTATGGTCATGCTATCTATACCTCATTTCAAAGGTCTATTTAAGACTAGGAAAATGACATAAAGAAAATAAAAATCGGACCACCCAAGACAAAATGGCGGCCCTAAAGGTGTTGAAATAAATCGACATAAAGTTGATAATATCTCGAAAAGAAAGAGTTTTTACAAAAAATTTCAAGAGACAAAAAATGTTTATTTTAAAGTGCTTGACCTAAAACATTGCTTCCAAATCGATTTCGTAAATTTTATTTTTACTCCTCCATCTTAAAATTTAAAAAAATAAATAAAAATTGTTTTAACAAACAAAAAAGTTAAAGGGGGGGGGGGGACGGATGGACAAACTTTTTTACACACAGTATAAGCAACAATACATATACATATATTATGCTTATGATATATAGAGCAACCGGATATGCCAGCAATCCTTTTGAAGTTTTTCCTTCAATTTAAATTTTCACTAAATACACGACAGTGTTTCGGATCTTATCGTCCATCGTCGGGTGATGAAAAACACTTAATTAAAAATGTTCAACATGAACAAAAAATGACAGTCATCCACATAACGCTCGTGCACAATGAATGTTTTTAATTAAGAGGTTTCCATTATCCGACGATGACAATAAGGTCCGAAACACGTGTCAGTGAACATTTAAATTGAAGGAAAACTTCAAAAGGATTGCTGGCTGTAAGCATAGATCATGAATAATAAAATAGATCATGCATGCATACGGGGGCTGTGTGCCGAGAAAAAGGTTGTCGCGAAAATAGTGCATGATCGCGCCGCGAGGTAGCGCTAGGGAGAAATCATTGGTAGCATTGGTGTTTCACACAGCTTCCATCGTTTCCCCAATAGATAACGCCACTATCGTCGAATTTCCAGTGGAACAAAATGTTGCATTGTATCGGAGTTCTATTAGGTTATCCAAATAGTAAAATGCTGTAAGTCACAATAGGCTAACAATACAGTTAACACGTTCTCTGCTAAAGACGCACGTGTGAGCTTGACACTGAACACTATGAGAAGCACAATGCATTGCACGCCAACCCGCATATTGGGAGTATTTTCAATACACAATGCATTGCGTGCTTCACAGGTCAATTTTAAGCCTATGTGCTATTTACGCACATGTACGTCTGCTTTAAAATATTAGCGATTACTACGCAGAAAGGTTCAAAAATAAAAAAATAAAGTAATTTTTACTCATTTAGGCTATAAATATAAAAAATAAAAGGCCAACTCCTAGCATAGGAAATACGAAATTTGCGTAGCAGTGAACGCGTTAATACGTGCATGTCAATAAAGTGTGTCTATCACTGCAGCACCAACCCAGTGACGTAATCAGTTAAACCGATTGGTGTACAATATGATTCGGTAACACGAATCTTTCACTTGTTTGGTACATGTCAGATGAAACTATATCCATTTCCATAGATTTTCCAACAGAATTCCCATTTTTTAAATCAATAAAATAAAATTCATACATCGTTTATAGTAAACGGCTTAATAAAAATTAAAAATGGTCAAGTGTACAACAATTAAAATTGTTATATAATTTATATACATGTATTTTAAAAGTTAAAGGACTCTAAGAACTTGGAAAGGACTCGAAGCAGTGAATTATTTTAGAAATATAAAATGGAATTGGTTTATTTTAGAGCTATAACATAAAATCTAAGAATGTATTAATTAAATATATAGATTTATAAATGTGTGTGTGTAATTAACCTCTATTAAAGGACGCGGCCAAATAAGAACCAAACTAAATTTCTCTTATGTGGAGAGGGGATCTCACAGAATTTCATTTAATTAATTTAAAACATAATTGTATTTACAAAACTTAGTAACTAATTTAACAAAAATGATCATTAGTAAAAATATATTTCATCATCAAAAGAATAATCTTAAAATGGAAAAAAATAATAACTTTTTGTCAGTTTGAGATATTTATGCTACAAAACTCTACTATACAAAATTTTAAAACGGAGTAGCCTACACAGGGTGTCTTTTTTTAAATAGGCCGCCGTTGGTATCTTGTAAACTATAAACTGACAGCAAACTTTAAATAGGAACCTTTACTAGATTGTTGAGAAATTAAAAAATATGTAGCTTAACTATTTGTAAATGGCCGCCATTTTCCAATAGAGCGGTCAACTTTTGAATTTCTTATGAAACACCCTATATTTTATGATGATTTTGTATTTTACAGGTTATTTTAAGAATTTTTTGTTCTTGGTGTTTTTTTACTACTAACCATTTGAAAGTTAGAGGGGTATGCAGTTTTAAAAACACCCTAACTGAAGCGCAAGATATTTCGGTGAGGATATTTCGCTTAACAATGAAAAACCATTTTTAAACAAACAAATAATCTTTCAAAATCAACAAACCACTTTTTTTACTCAGGGAAAACGGATATTTCCACAAAAATCTCACCATCGATTTTTTTTGTGATCACTATCCTTTCTCTGTACTATAGTATAGTGAGAAAGTAAAATGAAGTTTATACCAGATGTTCAATATCAGCTGATTCTCAAACCAGAATTTAGTATCGACTTGGTTCTTGTGATAAACATTAAGAGCAACATTTTCAAAATACATGTTTATTTCGTTTGTAGAATGTTTAGTTTCATTTTATTTTAACCCCAACTCATTATAAGTACCTACTTACATAATACCCATAATTATAATTGAGGTAATATTGTCGGAAATCATATTTGGTCTTAGTTTTTATGACATTTTACATTTGGAACAATTAACATGTTGCCCCAATTAAAGACAATAATTTGGAACATTGTTACCCCAATTAAAGGCAAGATGACCCAAATTTTCTAAAAATCTTAGAAATAAAATAAACAAGTTCTGAGTTTTTAAAACCAGTCAATATGCACTTTGAAATACGCAGAGTTAAAGAAAATAGTACATGGAAGTTATATACAGGGTGTATCAGGAAGAAACGGAAAGAATTGCAGGACGTGTTCTACTGGTGAAAATAATGAAAAAAGTTCCTATAAACATAGGTCCGAAAACGCTCCGTTTTCCAGATATCCGCCATTTTGTTTTTTGTACAAAATAATTCATATCTAGAGAACGGTTTTACTGATTGAGTTCAAACTTGGCATGAAGTTTAAGCTGTCAATGATATAACTAAAAAAAAATAAACGATTAAATCCAATCATGCGTTTCAAAATGGCGGCTGTTTGAAAATTTCAAACCTAAATTACTCCAAAACCGTACATTTTAACGAAAAATGTCAAGACACCTTTTTTGTAGCTCGTTTAAAATGTTTAATTTATATTTTATTCTTTGTGTTTTTATTTCCAGACATTATTTTTTTAAACAATTATAATGTTTTCTTTCAAATACACCATTTAGCAAATACAAGAAACAGTTTTGCACTTACACTGTAAGATCATTTAATATTAAGTTTTAAAGTTATAAATGTATCTTTATAAAAAAAATTACTTTTAACTCATTTTTATAAAATCTGCATATATTAAAAAATAGTAAAGGTTTTCCCCCTCTCTTATCACGTATAACAATTTCTTTGGTCACTATAAACATCAAACTAAGAGTATCTAAGTTGCAGTAGTTTTTCCTCACTTTAAAATTGAATAACTAGCATGTTTACTGAATTTTTTTTCTGTAAGTTCCAACAAATAATTAGATTTCTGTGTCATCCATATTTGTCTTGTAATCTCCAAAATCAAATCTCAATTTTTTCTTAACCAAAACGTCTGTATTTTTAATATTTCCTTAGTAAGTAATTTCATAAGTCTTTTACTTGGTATTTTTAATTTATTGATTTAAAAAAGTTTGACTTCTGTTGGAAACTCTTTGGAAAGTGACATAGTTTCATCTTACACGTACCAAACAAGTGAAAGATTCGTGTTACTGAATCTTATTAAACACCAATCGGTTTAACTGATTGCGTCACTGGGTAGGTGCTACAGTAATATACACACTTTATTGACACTTTAATTCGATACTGATGATGGAGTTTCGTTCATTGACTTTGCATTCATAATCTTGAAGACATTTATCTAGGGGCGGACTGGGTCCTTCATTAGGGCGTAAACCTTGAATAGCCTGAAGGCGCATATCAGAAGGTCTGAGGGTATGGAAAATGACATCCTATACACATGATTTTATGCTAATCTGAAAGTAAATTTGTAAATAAAATACAAATGATTGTCTTAGGTTCTTTCTTATTATATTTGTATTTTCCCTTACATTTATATAATAAATCACGTACTTCCTGTTTACAACCTGCAACAGCTGTACAATGGCGCTGTAAATTTACATCAAATTTTCCATGACATAATTTAACACATAAATTCTGTTAACAAAAATAACAATTCATTATTGACAAAACTTTTTTTGCATTAACTGAGTATAAACTGTAAGCCTAGATGTTTAAAAAGGTTGTTTTATTATTTGGCTCTAACGGCCGACTAAGAAAATAAAATAAACTATCATTTGTGAATTTGTTTATGATACTTTTTTGTTCTCATTATTTTGTAAAGTTTAACTTGATCAAGATTGCTTTGGTTTAGGCTTAAAACTTTGTCCGATTTTGTAATGAAGAGATGGAAATGAAAGTATGAGATAATTCTGAAAAACAATGTAGCCTATAACTTACAACTAAACTACTGTATTTACACAAATGACACAACTAAAATCATGTGACAAAGCTAAATTTCATTAAATAATTTTATAAATTACTTTAAGTCTTTGAGCTGTGAGAAAATAAAATAACTACTAAGTTATGATTTTTCTTCTGGTTCAAAGTATATTCAATACATCAAGAGACCCTTCGTTTTCTCGCTTTTTTCACACAGCTTAGCTAGGTACCACAACATCATTGTCTAAGAAAGTGATTGTCCTCTCTCTTTCTATTTGGATTAAGATAGAGCCCTCTAAATAAGATATAAGAGCCTCTAAATTATCTTGGTTAAATGTTGCTCGAAGTCTTGATTTTACAAATTTGAGTGTAGAGAATGTTCTAAACTTATAGACCAGTTCAGTTCAGGGAATGATACAGTGTACATGTTTTAGGGCCTACTCATATATCACATTGAACACACACTTGATACACTGCTTGCATTCTGATGTATTAGAGCAGGTCTTATTTTCTTCTTGATCGGATTCATCATTGCTCGACTCATTAGATTTTAATCTGAAAAACTTTCTTCTAGTTTAAATCAGACAATACTTCAAACAAGTATTAAAGTTCTTTCAGTTTTTATCTGTCTACATTTTGTACCAATGTACAAATTTTGTCCAAGGTATTTGGTCTCAGTCCATTTTTCTTAAATTCATGAAATCTTCTAGGGTCGAATATAGGCCTAAGTATTTTTTATCTGAAAATCTCGAGTTCAGTGGCTTTTATCCTGAATTAGTCTTCTTCAGTTGAGTTGACAAAAGCATCTTCATTTGTGTCACAATCACCATATACTCTCTTGGCAGTTTGTATTCTTTTTTT
>JAGFPH010000050.1:252495-276860 GCA_018207615.1 Philaenus spumarius
AAAATCAAGAGTATAGTGCATATACCTCATACATTGCAGTGTATATTATACATGTGAATCAATGCATGCGAAGAAACTAATAAAACTTTTAATTGCCAGCTGAATTACATTTTTAATCTAAATACACACATATTATAGATTGAATCGCAATGAAACTTAACACCCACATCTTAGAGCGTTTGAATTTATAATCATCACCAACTCATTTATGTTCTTGACTCACACAGTTTCATTACATCACTGTCTACATTACTTTAAAAAATATCCTTTCAACACTCATAAGATTCAAGATTATCGTTTGTCAATGACGACCTTAATCTTGTTTTGAGAATCTTAAGATTTGAAAATACCCTCTCGCATGACACACAAGTGTAATTTTTATTCAAAGATATACCTTAAGCAGAACCTTAAACAGTTCTTTGTATTGTTACTAATAGGCCTACATATCATAATAGTATATAATAGTACTAAAAAATAACTCGGAAACCTCATTTAATGCAAACATTGCATTTTTTTGTAGATTTTAACCGACTTCAAAAAAGGAGGAGGTTCTATGTTCGACGCGTTTTTGTATATATGTTCACTGATTTCTGGGAAATGGCTTAACCGACTTGGGTAGATCTCGAGGTGGTCCCAAATAATTTTCTATGACGTAACACACACCATTTTTCAGAAAATCTAAAAAAAACATGTTTATGAGATTGTCATAAACGAATTCTTCTCACGAACTTTGTGTTATTTCTCAAAAAACGTTAAAACTTATTTAGGTTATTTATATTGCGTTATACTTATAAAGATTTTAACCCAGGGTTTTCGCCTTTAAAAAAATATACAGGGTGTCCCCGAACTCTCTGGACCCCTTTTGTGGATATGTTCTTGGGGTTCAGACAAACATATTTCACAATATAAACTACGGTGCTTAGTTTTTCGTCTGTTTGTCTGTATGTGTTTTTTTACAAAATACTTAATATTTTTGGAAGTAGAAACGATATTGAGCTTAAACTTTGTATACCTATTTTTTGCATAACCTTTTATCACTGTACGAAAAATTAGAACATTATTTTAAATATTTTCAAAATGGCGGTGGTTTATAATTTTTAATGTCAAATATCTCAAAAACCGCTAACTTCACAAAAACATTACTTTTTAATGACAAAAACAATGGTTTTTTTTTATTTTGTCTGTGGCTCAAAGGATAACAGAGATATTAACAAAAACAGAAAAAAAATTATTTCTTGGTAGTTGTCAACAATACCCAGAATTACTGTAGAAACAAAATATTTTAATTCGTTTTGGGTCAAATATCGCAACAATTAAAGCAGTTACAGAACTTGGACCTATTTTATTAAATTTATCTGCTAATTGTACGTAAATTAAATTAAATTTTACACCTTAATTAACGCCCTACATATTATTTCAATAGGGATTCGTCTCTGTGAGTAATCTGAAACACGGGTGAAATCTTTCACCAGCTGTAACGAAGCATTTCCGGACCTATGAATAAAAAATATATGAACTTTATGAATTATTTCTTGCTAGTGGAATCAGCTCAAAAAGTGCTCGGAACATTATCCAAATAACTTATTATTTTAGCTCATAATAACTTTAAAATATTTTGTTTCTATAGTAGTTCTGGGTATTGTTGACAACTACCAACAAATACATTTTCCTTTTTTGTCATTATCTCTGTTATCCTTTGAGCTACAGACAAAATAAAAAAAACCATTGTGTGTGTCATTAAAAAGGTATTTTTTTATCTCTTGTAATTGTTTTGTAAAGTTATCGGTTTTTGAGATACCGGTATTGACATTGAAAATTATAAACCACCGCCATTTTGAAAATATTTAAAATAATGTTCTAATTTTTTGTACAGCGATAAAAGGTTATGAAAAAATAGGTATACAAAGTTTAAGCTCAATTTCTTAACTACTTCCAAAAATATTAAGTATTTTGTAAAAAACACATACAGACAGACGAAAAAATAAGCACTGTAGACCCATGTTTATATTGTGAAATATGTTTGTCTGAACTCCAGGAACATATCCACAAAAGGGGTCCAGAGAGTTCGGGGACACCCTGTATATATAAAGATTTTTTATATAATAATGTATTTAAAGAAACTGAAATTGGTTCAGTAGTTTCTTAGTTATGTAGCAATGTTACTTATATTACTGCTTATTTGCTCACGTTCTCACAATCCGGTGAGGTATCGAGAGCGCTTCGAGGAGAGTGGATGGCGCCCTGGTGACTTGGGGGAAAATCGAAAACTTAGTTTACACTGAATCACTGCAATTATCCTTTGAGTTCGTTTGTGAGGAAGGTTATCGTGATGCGTTTTTGAACCAAGCCGAGTCAGCAATCCTATTTAACAGTTTCATTACTCAAACGTTCAAGAATCACATCAAGTCTATGTTCGCGGTGTTCAACAGTCTCATTACTTAAACCTAGTAGTTATAGAATGCCGTTTTTGGGCCATCAGTGATTCGTGATGGGGTCAAAGCCAAAGGTAGGCCAATCAGAAAAAAGGATTCAGTCACGTGACCTCTTAAGCCACGCCCAACGAACAATCAGAGCCAATGTTACAAAGTGGAATGTTAATAAAATGAGCGTGTAATATAAAGGTCAATAAGGTCAAGTGATAGTAAACTGAACGTGTAATTGAGGTCACTGGTACAGATAGCGCCAATTAGGATGGAGCGCGAAGAGGGAGTGTACAAGTCTCCTATGCCGGCTCCCACCACATTTCCCCTCTCGCGGCGGAGTACAGGCAGAGCCGCCTGAACTACCTAATTCATGTCTGCTATGTAGTCGTGTTGATTGTATATCAAAACTTTTTGGTGGTGACTGTACTGAAGCCTCACAGTCAAGTAGGAGAGGGTAAGACGTTACAGCGCATGCTCAAGTGACGCTTCACACTACTTTTCACTATCTGTAAATTGTGCGGATGGACGCAAGTAGATTCTTGGAAATTATGGTTCATTAAGAAAAAGTTTCAGGATTCTACTAATCTCCAAGCTTGTGGATAGTCAAGATCTTTGGTTTGTAAATAATCTGATGAAGTAGTTCTGATTTTGAAAATCTGAACTAACATCATAGCAACAAAAACTGTTTCAAAAGCAGTAAAATTGTTAAGATAGTTTCGGCATCACTTGTAAACTTTGAATTAAAGTTCGGAGAGTTAGAAATCTTGAATAAAGCGACAACTACTTGTATAAACACAAACGTTGTTCATTTTCCATCTGTGTTTATCCAAGAATCAATTCTTCCAAAGATCTTCTCATTGGCATCACTTCGGCGTCGCCACTTTATTGCACCAATGGCTTCCAATCTAAAGTGGGGATTCTCTTCAAGAAATATTTCTAGTCCTCTAAAGGACGTTTTGGAAAAACTTGGCTTCTTGTAAAAGTAAAAAAAAAAAGATTTAGTCGCTCAAGTCCCTCAGCAGTATAACACAATAGTAAATTCAAGGCGTGGGCATTACAACAGGTTTGAGCATTATTTGGCACAGTTTCGGAGAATCTCATTGTTACTCCGCAAGTAAATTTGCTACACAGTTTTCAGTTGGGATTTGAAAATAATTTAAAACACTTTTCACCCGTAGTATCGTTTTTCAATGATAATAGTCTTTTAAACACATTATAGCCTTTAAAAAACCTTACTACAAATGCCACTGGTCAACTGTTAAAATGTCCATAGTTGTATTCTTCATTCTGCATTAGTCAATCATCGTCTTCTGCTATTCGATTCTTTATTCCATGTGAAATAAAACGGATAATGTTCAAAACTTAATTTTTACTTATAAATGATACATAACTACCGCGCCCCATATTTTTTCTTTCTCTTTCGTCACTTCTTTCCACACGCTCATAGGTGACCTTACTCATTGCAATGATTCTATGCAGATGTTTTTTCATTAACATATCATATTTTATTCAAAAGCGCACGATTTCCAAAAAAATTAAATTATTAACACTGTCAAAATCTAAAGTGAATGCTGATCACTTCTAAACGGTAACCTTTAGGCTCTCAACATACTTTAATACATCAATTGCAATTCCCACAACATGTCTCCTCTGTCCAGGTCTGACAAGAGGGGTGGGGGCAGCCGGGGTCTTTACTGTACCAAACCGATACACGTTTCTGGAAAGCATTTAGATTTAATACCATAGCAACTAAATTTAAATTCTTCACAACCAACACGTGTTTTAGGTTAGGCAAACACAAACAACGTTAGCCAAAAAAATCGAACAACTGGAAGTACGTTTTTTGACCGAAAGTATTTATTTTTGAGAATTTTACTACGATAATGAAAATTTTTTAGATTTTTTTTCTACAAATATAAGATGTTATTCTGCAAATTTACTTTTTTTACGCAACCTTATAGCTAGCTTGGTTCCCCCAAAATCGATCAAAAAGTAAAATACCATAAAAGTACCCGGTTCGAAGCCAAGTGGTGCAAACTCGCGAGGCCACTAGGCGCAAACAAATTCTACTAATATATTGCGTACACACAGACAGCTTTTCAATGCCTTCGTGAGTAGACCTATTTCCCAAATTGTTGGTTGAAACCCTAAAACATAGGCATATAAACTTAATTTTGGGAATTTGCTCAACTCACATCAGAGGTCCAGCTGCGTGGTCGAATTATCTTAATATTTTAGTGATCAATAGTATTAACATTCAACTTTTAAAACTAAAGGGAATGGAAAGTGAGGAGAAATATTTACTTTATATTTGAAGGAAAAGTAAAAAATAGGATATGCGGAGTTAGATTCCAGGGAAAACTTCCCGCCTCCCAATGTCTGGCATATTTACCAATTCCAATAATCTTATATTGTAACCACTCACCACTGTATTATTATTCTGAGACAAGTAATCTGCGACTCATTTATCTAATTTTTATTCGAATACATTTATTATTCGACGACTATAGTAATTATTATGCTGTTTATAGTGCTGTTTTAAAAATATTTTTTTACTTATGTATTTAATGTGTTTTTTGGTTTTGTTTTAATGCAGTGAAGTAAAACTATCTGATTTAGTGTGATTGTTTACAATTATTGTTCTACTGCAACGAAGACTGACTTTAATGTTTGCAGTGTGTTGTTAATAGTTAGTGTGGCGAGGTGATTGTGATAATACAGGCTTTTTACCAAACTGTGTTATTAGGTGTTTATGAACTGCATATATATGTTATTGGACTGTAAACTGTAAGTAAAGTATTGAAATAGATCCCAAATAGTCCATCAAGGCTACTTAAAAGTATTTTAATTTTAAATTTTAATTAAAAATGTTAACTTTCCATATTTCTGCATGGATTATATTCATGAATCAGGTGCAAAAAAGAGAAAAATCGGGACTTACGAGAAATAATTACAAACATTTTAATAACTAACAGAAATATCATGTGTCTTCAAATAATATGTTACTTTTATAACATTACATATATTATATAATATCTTTACATATTTTTTTGTTGCATATATTATAAAGGACAAGGTTGGATTTCAGGGGTAAATTTATTATTTGACTGTGGCCCGGTAAAATTTGTCACTGGAGCCCTTGGTTTCTTTCCACTGTCTCGCCTCTATCTTACTTCTTGTTTATTTTTCTCCAACTGTTCGACAACAATAAGTTGCACGTGTTCTTCTTGTGTTTTGTTGCCATAAATGCTGTTACGGCTTCCACGTGGGTTCTAGAAATTTCATGCTCTTCAACACGATGAAGGGTGTGTTTTCAGTCACTAAGTCCTGAGCAAAACGATGAACTTCCCGTTGTGAACGTAATACAAGAATAACAAAATTAATCTTTATTTGCTATTGTATGTGAACCACTGTCGGTGAAATACTTGATATTGTCTGTTCTGAATCTTGAATCCCAATGAAATATGAAAAGGGAAAACACAGTAGGACCTCTTCTTTATTAATGTTAAAACCTCAGAATATGGCAGAAACTAATCTGGATCCATTAAGAGAATGCCATATCGATTCCAAAATTTGCTTAGGAATCCGCAGATTAGATTTTTTCTAGCCTGCTGAGTTTAGTTATAAACTAGGTTTACGTAAAGGTCCTAAATGAAGAATAAATTAGATCCGAACTCAAACTATTGAAAGTGGGGACCAGCAAGCCTTTATTAATACATAAATCCGCTTCAGATTATATACCAGGTGTCCCAAAAGTTAGTTTACCGAGGATGGGCCCTAAATATTAAAATTTGAATATTTCCTTGTATGAGCGTAGATATATTAAAATTTAATATTCAATAGTGTTTTCGAAATAAAACTCTAAATAAAATAATATCGGCTTGATATTTTAGTTTTAAAAAAGAAAGAAATTAATTAAAAAATGTTTCTTTAGAGATAAATATAGAGGATATGTTATAGGTTACGAAACACAATAAAGATATGGTTAGAAAGATTTTGGGTGAGGAAGTGACACGGAAATTGGGTGGTGGTGGGTGGAAATTTTGGACCTGGGGCGGGAATAGGGGGGTGGTAGGAATTTTTACGGCAAATCTTGGTGTTGGGAGGACCACGGCACACCCTGGAATACCCTGGTATAAAACACCCCTTTCCTCTCTACTCATATATATTTATATTTATTATACAGTCTACTAATGGGTGAACATAATTGTTGTTTCGTTCTTAGTTTGTATAGTTCCTGATGGCATGCCGTGTGGTCCATGACTAATAGATACGCATTTAATCTTGCACTCCTTTGTGGAGCTTCCACTCATCTCTCTATATCGCAGTCCAGATGAATCTCACGCATTATAGCCTGTAGTTAAAGTCGAATGTTTCAGAAAATAATTTACTTGATTTTGTTACAAAAGTTTACTTAATTTAATTGCTTTGGTATTTTTTAATAACAATTCAAACACATGTTTCATTTTCAACGTAGTTCGCAAATAAACCTGTTGTCGGTGTAAACTTTAAGAGCAGGAATTCATATCATCCGTTACAATAACTGCATATAATATGCACAAGTTGACTTTTCCCTTCCGTAACCCTTTCTTTCCTGTTTCGACCTTGGAACGTGCAACTTTCATTGTGGGTGTTTCATTTCTTTTTTCAAACATGACCTTGTCAAACTTAACTGCCAAATAACAAGGTAATGAATGACTTTATGTGACTTTTATCACTTTTTGGTAATACTTTATTAATGAATTTTCTCGATCTGGAACTAATGTATTCCCAATCTACTTTGATCAAAGCGGTAATAATGTTTGCTTCTGATAATATTTTGTTCTAAATTATCGTTGGACTTATTTATGAAAAAACAATAGCGAAAGGTGAAATATTCTATACAAGACAAGATAATATTCTATTATCTATCTAATAATAATATAATTAATTATTAAACTAAAGAAAGGATTCAATGTTAGAAAACTGTATACAACCTTGGTGTGCATGATTACAAATTTGAATTGATTTCCTTTTTACTTTCTCACTATACTATAGTATAGAAAAAGTATAGTGATCGCAAAAAAAATCCATGTTGAGATTTTTGTGGAAATATCCGTTTTGGGACCCCCTGAGTCCAAAAAAGTGGTTTTTATAAAATGTCTGTCTTTATGTCTGTATGTATACAAAGCTAGAGCGAAAACTAATCCATCGATTTCAAACAAATTTGCACCAGACATGGCAAGTAGGCCTGTATAGATGCACGAAAAACGGTTTTGAAATTTTTTGAGAAACAACCCCCTTTTTGGCAAAAAAACCCCAAAAAATCAGTTATTATTTTTTTATAAAAAAACGGTTCTAACGATTTTGATAAATTTGACTTATTTGTAGCCTTTAATGTACCCTACCATATGGAAAAAAATCGCATCTTTCTAAAAATTCTCGTTTAGCTAATAATAACTGCTTTTTTGGGGTTTTTTGTCCAAAAAGAGGGTTGTTTTTCTAAACATTTTTTTGTGCATCTATACAGGCCTAATAGACGTGTTTTGTGCAAATTTGTTCGAAATCGATCGAATAGTTTTCTCTCTAGCTAATAATAATAATAATAATATTTATTAGTAAATCTCCTACTTTAATATCACCTCTCCTACAATTATTATGAAGTCACAGTGAATCTGTTTAATAATTTAAATATGTTTGTGAGAAAGTATGTGCCAGTTCCTGGTAAAGTTTTTTTCTTTGACATTTTAATGTTTAGGAAATTCAACCGAAATGAACAGTAACTCTTTGGCGCTCCCATGATTTCTGGGAGAGGAGTTTAATTGTGCATTGAAAACAAAGACTTAAATATTTTAAAAATATGTGCATAAATACTTTCTGAATATAGTTCAAATGTCAGGAAATTTTACTAAATTTAATAGAGAAAAGAGATTACACTATATTTACTGTAAAAAATTTATGTATGCAGAAATAATTAAAAGGGAATCATTGGAATTCTAAGTTCTACATGAATAAATTGTGTTTGTATAATCTTTACTAAGATGGTTGAATTGAAAATAGCCTGATTTACAAAACTTTTATTTTCAGGGTGTCAACAATAAACATGAATCATCTGGTTTATCCAGTGTGCGATAAAGAATCACATTTATTCCATGTTAATTTGCGAGTAATCAGTTGATTTAAGACCTATTATTAAGTCTTAAGGGCTCTGTAAACGGTCAAATTTGTTTGTCAAACAAGCTGTCAATCCTGATTTCCATCAAACACGTCAAACACGTAGATTGTTTGTCAAACTCGTCAAACAAAGCTGTATACGATCAAATTATTTGTCAAACACGTAATATTTGACAAAAAATTTGATCGTTTACAGGACCCTTTACATGAGCATTCTAGACAATATTTAGATTTTGAACTGATAATTGGTTTTCTAATTGTATGCCCAATGTTTACAGGATGTTTCTCTTTAAGAATATAATTTGACATGACGAATCGAACTTGGCTCCGCTAGAACAAATGCAGTATCAAATTACAGCATATCCTTAACAGCATGAATACTTATATTTAAAATAACACATGTATCTTATGATAGTTTTACTTAATGATTATAAATCTGCGTTTATTAATAATAACACGTTTGTGGAAACGAGACTCATGCATCAAAAGAACTATTTACCCGCCGATACTTTGTTGCTAAACTTGTTAAAGTTGAGTTGAATAATGTCAAGAAAGAAAGAAATTTAAAGAAAGACATATTGTACTTGTATAATATAAATGAACAAGGGAAGTGTACAAGTTGAAAATTGCAACGAATGAGTTTAGTTAAAAAAATATTATTTTAAGAATCGCAACTTTGTTATTAGTCTATTTATTTAGTTGCTTACGCCGCACAGTGCCTAGCACAACTAGGTGGACAAAATCATTTCGTTATATGATTTGATTCTTCTAATTATGAATAATAATAATAGTAGTTTGTTGTTTTATTGAATAATTGTGCGTTTTTAATAATTTCGAAACAGGTGGAATGTTTATATGAAAAGACATAAATACGGAATGAAATATGTATTTTAAAAACAAGAAAATTATGCTCACAATATAAAACTGCATTAATTATACAATACAATTTACTGATAATACTTATAATTATACTATATAAATAAACAGAATAATATAAAATTAGCAAATAATACTTTAAACTAATATTTGTCATCACACGACTCATTATCAATCTCACAATCAAACGAATCAGGTACTAAGTACAGTATTAAATTTCCTTCTTCATTGTCACACGGATGGACTTGATGTGTTGGTATTGAAGGCGTAACAATTAAATTTATAACTTCCACAGCTAATTTTCTGCTCCATTTCTACGGTCAGAATCGGACGTTATCAAACGTATATTCAACAAATTTATATTCGTGGAAATACGGGACTGTTTCCTCGTACTGTTTGGTGCTCGCTGAATCTACGACAATCTTTATTTTCGCTTGTATCCTAAAATCAAGAAACCCATTGATAAGTCAAGTGGCTTTAGATCGGGTCATTTTCAAGATAACAAGCTGAGACTCAGCATAAATATTTAAAATATATATGTTAACTCCTATGTCGAGTTTCAATTCGATATACTAAAATTCAGCCAATTTAGAATGAGCCAACGCTTCACATATGAATGAGATTTCAACTTTTAGTGATTTCCCCTGCTGCAAAATACATTCCTACATAATCGAAATTTTTCCAGACAAACCATTGCTCGGAGGAAAGAAATACATATTTATGACCTTTTTTATTTAAAGATACTTCCCCTACACGGTGGTATTTTTTATTTATCTTCATCCCAGCTCGAAATATTAAGGAT
This sequence comes from Philaenus spumarius, assembly GCA_018207615.1. NCBI lineage: Eukaryota > Metazoa > Arthropoda > Insecta > Hemiptera > Aphrophoridae > Philaenus > Philaenus spumarius. The sequence goes on from JAGFPH010000050.1 coordinate 262,750, forward strand.
AATGGAAAAAAAAGTGTTTTTCAATTTTTTTTCGACTTTGGGAAATCGATGGACTGGTAAAATTTTTGTATACTTTAATGTACTTATAAAAAAAATCAGCCGTATTGCAAATTACTGGTAGTTGTAACATACACCGACTGGGCTAAATAAGTTTATAGGTCTACAACAAGATATATGGTTTTCCAAAAATAAGTACAAAAACACATAGGGCCTACGGTAAAAAAAAACATCTTGAAACTTTCAAACAAAACTAACTTTTAATAATAGGCTTAATGAACTAAAATGGTAAATTGGAAGGAAACATATTTTTATTGAACTAGGCCTACATATATTTTGTGAAACTTAACTGTACTACCTAATAATGTATTACCTAACGTAGTTTTGCCAAATTTATCTTTGGTTTTATCTTAGTTTAAACTTTATACGCGTAGGATGAGGCATAACTAGAACAACACTGTATTTAGTTGAAACTTGTTTCGAATTTGTATTCTTCAACTGTATGAAATATAACTCTGTTTACTAATACGGTAATACGACTTATGAACTATAAAACGACCACACTATTTCCATAGAGTGTGTTTAACTGTGTAACATTTTGTGCCAAAGAGAGAGAGAGAGAGAGAATGAGGTAGGACGACTAGCCATGTATCATCACGGATTCTATTTTGTACAGCAAATTTAAAATTAATTCTTCCTGATAATCTTGAATTAATAAGGTACTGTCAACATTTTAATTAATTTCTGAAATATTAATAGCGAAGGTGTACCAACAGCCAATCCAATTACACCGTGCACACTTACAAACTGCTGTTCTATTTAACAGTTGCAATACTTTAAGGACGTTAAACTTATCAACACACATTTAAAGCGCAAATAGGTCCAATACTGACGGTAAAACTAATAAACGGTACCAGGAACTGGCACATACTTTCTCACAAACATATTTAAATTATCAAACAGATTCACTGTTATTTGTAGGGTGGGGTAGGAGAGGTGATTTTTTATTAAAGTAAGAGATTAACTAATAAATATTATTATTATTATCTAGAGAGAAAAGTATTCGATCGATTTCGAACAAATTTGCACCAAACACGTCAATTAGGCCTGTATAGATGGTTTTGAAAAAAATTTGAAAAACAGCCCCCTTTATGGCCAAAAACCCCCAAAATCAGTTATTATTATTATTATTAGGTAAACGAAAATTTTTAGAAAGATGCGGTTTTTTGCATATGGTAGGATACATTAAAGGCTACAAATAAGCCAAATTTTATCAAAATCGTTAGAGCCGTTTTTTTATAAAAAAATAATAACTGACTTTTTGGAGGGTTTTTTTTTACCAAAAAAGGGGTTGCTTTTCAAAATTTTCAAAACCGTTTTTCGTGCATCCATACAGGCCTACTTGACATGTCTGGTGCAAATTTTTTTTGAAATCGATCGAATAGTTTTCGCTCTAGCTTTGTATACATACAGACAGACATTTTGTAAAAACCACTTTTTTGGTCTCAAAACGGATATTTCCACAAAAATCTCAACATCGACTTTTTTGCGACCACTATACGAAGAGGAAAAATGTTTCGTATCGATTTGGTTTTTGTGATTCGGTTCTTACAACAATTAAAAAGTCAAATAAGTAACCTTGGTATAGCGTAGAGAAAATTTAAGGAAGGGTCAAATTTGATACAAACTGTGTTGCAAATTATACCTGTAGTCTGGCTCACAATACAAACAAGCGACTATGAAACTTAAGTTTCCTTAAAAAGTAACGCATAAAAATAAATACTGGTAGGATTTTGAAATTTATTCTGGTCCAGAACTGGTGTAATAAACGAGTTTCACAACATTAAATTTGTTATAACATAGACTTACTTTATATTTTAATACATTGAAAAACTGTCTTTAGTCTTCATGATAAATGACAAGTGAATTTAAAAGTTTGTCCAATTTGACGAGTGCAAATTGTAATAATCGTTGCAGATTAATAGTATGAATTCATTTGACATTCCAAAAACCATAATCTAACCTGAACTAGTTTTATCAAAATACGAATTACTAAAGCCAGGCTTGTAGTCACTGATGGTAATTTGGAATTCCTTCTAGAAATTACTCAAGAGGACCAAGCCAGCTGACTAATTTTTAAAGTTAATTAATCATTATCAAACTGTGACTATAATAGATTAGAAGTTGCTAAATGAGCCAAGCTCAGTTGTAACATTACGTGGAAAAAAAATTATTCATGTAATTGTATTTATTATTATTTCTGTGTCCGATATTTGACAAGAAATAATAGAAATTTTATTTGAGCGAAATTATGGAACTATTTTCACGGTACTGACATAGATGTACATTACGATAAAAATAACCAGTGACATTATGCACTCCAACACAAATTTACATACATTTTGCATACATTTCAGAAACTAGAGCATGTAAAATGTATGTGTATATATATATATATATATATGTATCAAGTGTTTAAAATGCATTTGCAGTAAATATTAACAAGACTAGAGTAAAGAAGTGCTCTTATGCAACTTCCTGAAATTAAAAAAGTATAAAACAGTTTATTTTTATTGCCAGGTTGTGATTACACAGTAATGCTTAGTACAGAGCTCAGGTAAATAGTAGTAAAAGGGAATGTAGACCTAATTTTAAAATAGAATAGCTGCATACATTTCATTTAAGTTCTTGCACTTTAAGAAATGCACTTTCTACTTTTCAGGGACACATGTTTCCTTTTTACAGAATTAAGTATGTTAACTAAATTATGTAAGTCAACTGTACGCTATTTTATGAAAATTACACGTTAAGATTATCAACCAATCTAACTCCTATAAAAGCGAGTGTACGTCCGTACGTACGTGAGTAACAATATAACAGCTGATTTCACCCATCATCTGTATTACTTAAACAAAACCTAGCGTAGATTATACTTTGGAGTTATGTTTACAATCAATATAAGTCTTGTGAAGTTGATGAGTTCTTAAAATGTTAGTTAAAGAACTATAATATGTGCTATAATAGGCTACGTTATAATATTTACTTTGTGGTTATAAAATGAATATAAATAAAACCTTTTACTATCAATATATCTTCTACTTACATAAAGCTAGACGGTAACACTGATTCACTGACATTAATTATTAGGCACTTCCCGTAATCGGACCCCCTCAACCTTATACTTGAATTAAAGCTCTCGACGAGAAACTTTCAGAAAAATTGCTAAAAGTTAACATTTTAAATTTTGAAAGCACTTTTGGGCGGGAAATTTTTTTTTCAATTTTCAATTTTTCCACTTTGATCGCGTTTTGTAAGAAAACGGTAAGAGATAGAAAAAAATGTTTAATACAAAAGTTGTAGAAAATTTAATTTCAAACCGATTTCCCATCAGATTTAAGATCCAATCATCCGTTCAGCAGCTATTCACCCGAGAAGGAGGGAGCTCCGGCACACAATCCTTCAAATTTCCCATGTTAATCTTATGGAGATAATGTTTAATGAGTTAGAGTCAGCTGCCAAATGCTTTAAAACAGCTGATTTATGCTCGGTCACCTATATACAAACGAGCCAAAGATTAACGAGATTCTTTAGCGAATTTTCCAACTGCGAGCGAAGCGAAGCGGCCATCTGAGGCCGAAGGCCGAGGCGGGTTGGGACGTGAAGCGTCCAGGGGCAGAGCCCCTAGTTCATTTATACAAGTTGAAAGTAAAGATACCCATTCGTTTATATTCGGAAACATTCGTACAGCTTCGTATAACATATAAACATATTCCATTTTTAATTTCTTCATTATAATATTAATAACTTCTAAATGATTTGATCTATTAATATGAAGTTAGAAAGCAATTAAAAATAATATGTTTATCTTTATTTAGATATAATAATGAATATAAATACAAAATTTTAACAAATAGCCTACAGTTTAATAATCCTTATAATTGTACATTTACGGAGTTAAAAACCCCGTCAGTATAATTATGTGTAGGCCTTGAAAAAGTCTGTTGTTTTTAAATAATATTTTTTTAAATTATGTAATTCTGATGTGTATCTAATTAATCTGCCTGTGATTTTTCACGGGGGCTTACTAGTATTTATATAATAAGATGTTATTGGATTACTTTTTTAAAACATTATTACCATTAATTTTTGTTATAATACATAAAAAGCAAACAAAAGAAAGATTAGCATACTCAAAGTGGTAGATTCGGGGAGATTGTTGTGATGGAAATTTAAACATATTAACCGGAAACATATCATCATAGCCGGAAAAGTTCTTGGGCAACTTGATTGGTAATGTCTGGTTGAGAATGTGTTAATTATGACGAAAAGAATTTTAGTGCTGATCACACATCGCCCAAGTGAAAACCAGTCCTATTGGGTTAGGCTATTTAGAGATTTGCATTAATAGGGCTATTACTTTCACAATATAGGGAAGTTGTTATTTAGAATATAATGCTTTTAGGGTTCCTTGCATTAAAATGGTTAAAAATAAAAATAATTTTTTCTGACTGTTAGTCGATTTATTTCGGCATAGGCAAACAAATCAAGATGACAATTGGCATCAAACTAACTGTCATATATATTCCAGAAAACAAATACTGTACATATTATACTATGAATTTTGGGGAGCAATGTTTGGCACCCGATAAAATAAATGTATTATGATGCTATTTTGTGATGTATCGTTTGAAATGTCTTTGTTATAAGTTTTGGGTTCTTTAGTGAGGTTTCAAGTTGTTCCCGAACATTTTTCTAAACCCCCATCACTTCTTCGGGAAAAACAGAGACTTTGTAAGTTATGCTTTTGGTAATTTGGCCTGAAACGTTGCTGCTTATCATTGAAATAGCCTGCTAGAAAATGTTTATTTGAGAAAATTTTGATCCAAGTTTATTTTGTTAAGTTAGTTTAGTATATTGAGTAGCCTATTGTTGTTTACAGTTCGCCACAGAGGAAGAAGGGAAATAACATATATATTCTGCGTGTTTGTATTATTATGGTTTTTGAAAACGCAAAATAGTTATTCTAAAACTAAACACTTTCGGAACAACTGGCGTTACAGATCTTGTGAAGTAAATCAAACTCTCACATTTCCAGTATACCGAATTTATTAAAAAGAGAACTCACCTGTCACAGTAACAGGTAGGCCTTTAGCCTATTGTGATAATACGCTACAATTAAAATATTATCTCAAAATTGCAAAACAACAATTTTAAATTAAAACATAAGTTTCCAAAAAGTTTTATACTAACAAAATAAATCGTTATAACGTTGTCTGCTTAAGAAATAATTTAACACATCGTCTGTGGTGGAGTAATCTACAGATTTTATAAAAATAGAAACATTATCTATACTAGTCTATTATATAAAAATCTAATGATTCTGTCTGTGTGTGTGTGTGTGTGTGTTACTCAACACGTAAAAACTACTAGATGGATTTGAATGAAATTTGGCACACATATAGATCATAACCTGGAATGAGACATAGGCTATAAATCATTTTCATTTAAGGGGTAAAACAACCCCTAAAACAATAAATAATAATTATTATACTTCCATTAAGACTAGAGCTGGAAATTTGTACATTTATTTCTTACAAGATATATATAAAAAGTAAACCATATTTGTATTTTTTAGTGTACTGCTGAGGGGTGAAATGTAACAACCAATAAAACAATACTAATTAATTATTATACTTCCCATTAAGCTATGCGGCGGATCATATTGCCGTGTGCGAAGCCACGGGTACCTGCTGGTATCATATAACAATAATCATGCATAAGCCTACTATTACGAACTCTAAAGTTGAAAAAATAACACTCAGTGTAGCCTAATTAAACTTAAAATATTATTTGATTTTAGATAAAAATCTTTTCTTGACATTTTTAACAGAGTGATTCACACCAGTCACTTTGGGGGTTCATAATTGAAGTAAAAATGATGTATTAAGGCTCGGCTCTCCACATTCAAAACTACGATATTGGGTACCAATTTCAATGTTAAATAACCAAAACATACTTAAACTAATAAGCATATTTTTGTGCTGTTTTTGTTAAAAAACGAAAGCTGTATTTTTTTTCTTAAAGTAAAATAGATTGTGGGTGTTGATTGCTAAGGATTTTTGCAATATCTCTTTTTACAACTGAGAAAAAAATTAATAAAGTTTACTATTTTTTACTATTTATATCATACGTTTATGAAAACAATAAAACGGTTTCTGAAAATGTATTCGGCAATCAACATCCGCATAATTATGACAGTACTTCAAAATGAAACCAAATTTTTAAATTTATTCCACGAATTAACGGAAAAAATGACTTATTCTGTAGCATTGCTCTTATGGGATTCAGATTCAATATGGCGGGCAGGGAAGCGCCCCCTTAACATAGATTCGAAACTATTAGTTCACCTTTTGACCGTTATTTTGATTTTACAAAAAAATATTTTATAATTTTAGAAATCGATAAGATATAATGGTTTTAATTGGGGTTTAAATTTATATTAAGTTCTACAAATGAACCTAAAAGACTTTATTTTATATTATTTCAAAAATGAGGGATGTAAAAAAATTAACATCAAAACCATAAATTTTACGTAAAGACTAGTTTTGTTTTTAATCGCAAAAAATTAATTCATATTTTCTGCAATGTATTGAACTAGCCTATAGAGCCTAGTTACCGGCAAAAACAGGAAACAAAATGTCAGACGCCATTTTGAAGTGCTTAATTATTAATTCTGGTGAATTATTTGATAATTAATTTCAAACATTATTAGTGTTGATTTAAAACAACAAAGAATATTTTTCGATAAATCGGATATCGTTTAAACATCAGAAAAAAACAGTAACCATTATAAAACACATGTTTTGTCTTTTGAATTTTTTTTTGGTAAAATTAACGGTTTCTACAAAGTCTGCATATCTTAGAAAATCCTATGTATACAAACTATAGTGTACAACAATGCCACATGTTCCACTTCTCTTCTCATTGACCTATAAACTAGGTAGTTAATTCTTTGTAGGTAGTATGAACTGTCTATACATACGAATATCAGCTTACAATAATAATCAACATGATTTAAATACATTGAATTGCACTAAATTATACATCGCTACGGTACGCTATTCAGTTTTACTCGTGCAAACTTTGTAACTTTTCAACCTGTTTGCAGTCTCGAGACGGATATTTCCCAGCAAATCTTCAATAAATAGTGCATTTAATTCCGCTAGGGTGAGCGGCGGTGCTAAACTTAGGCCGGCGGAAACGTACTAATATTTACTTCAATTTAAAACCGTTTAGTTCTGGGCAATTACCTTCAGATTTGCTTAAATTTGCCTTCTAGCTCTTCCATAAATTCATTTTTTCTTGGGAATATGTTTTTTTACCGTATGGTGGGAAATATTTTACTGTAAAATATTATAAACTAGGGTTACTCCTGCGTGTTTCGCACGTCATCCATGTGCTCACTTCTCTGGTTCGATTGTGAGGGAAATATTGTAATATTAACATAGGCTACAATACAAACTTTCATGTGATTTGATTTAATAATTTGTTGAGTCTTTTGGTTAGTTCATATTTCTCAAAAGTCTCAAACCCCTCACATAAGTTAATCATCCTAGACTTATCCCAAACATTAGTCAAACATACAAACAAAGTTTCCTCCTTATATATATATTTTTTTTTTTTTTTTTTTTTGGTTTAAAGGCGAAAAACCTGGGTGGTTATCATCGCCTGTTTCCTCCTTATAATATTAGTGTAAATGTATAGTATCTAGTCTGTTGACATAATTTCAACAGAGTTATGAACAGATTTAGAAGGAGGGAGGAATGCAATTTGTAACCCCTTAAATTTTCAGCTACAGTCAAAATAGGAGAGTCCAAAAATAATACATTCTGTACCTCCAATACAAAAACTAGAAGATGTTTGAAATTCAAGCTTTCAGATAGGAATTTAAAATAATCTCAATAATATTAAGAAAGGAATTTTCGTTCAGCAGGGAGCATGGTACTGATGTTCCCTTGGTAAGATGAGAACGGTAATTAATTGTAGAAAGAAAAAATATGGTTACCTAGCGTACACAATAAAGAAGGTGACAAAAGGTTAGTTTTGTCTAATTGGTATATTTGTTTAACACTGGTAGGCTATATTTGTTCACTGCCACGCAAATTTCGTATTTCTTATGCTAGGAGCTGACCTTTTATTTTTTATATTTATATTCTAAATGAGTAGAAATTACTTAATTTTTATTTTTGAACCTTTCTACGTAATAATCACTAATATTTAAAAGCGGACGTACATGTGCGTCCACAGCACATAGGCCTAAAATTGGCGTGCGAACAATGCACACGCAATGCATTGTGTATTGAAAATACTCCCAATACGGGGGTTGGCGTGCGAAGTGGCCGCTTTTCACAGTGTTCAGTGTCAAGCTCGTATGTGCGTCCTCATGTAGTAGTGAACGGGTTAACAAGAACAGTTATTTTATGAAAACCGTATTGTTTAGACACATAGGCCTATTGACGGACTTTGACTTAGGTTCGTTTATCTATAGGGTGAACATAAAAAAGACACAATTAGCGTGAATTTCATAGTTAGGTTTTTTTACTTTTCAACCACAGCTCAACTAAGAATAAAAAAAAAAACAAAAAAACATTGAAACTTAGGTTATATTATCTGAACAAATATTACCTGTACTAATTTCTATATTTTTAGTCAAAATCGGATAAGTGATGTTTGAGTTTATTTATTTATTTCTTGGTACGTTTCTATGTTAAAGAAATTAAAAATATTATAGGCCAATTAGGGGGGATTCTGTTGTAGACAACTGCCAAGAAATTTAATCTTTACTTTCTTTTCGATATCTTAGTTATCTATCAATTGACGTACGTACAGAACAAATTAAAACACTAGTTTGTTTGTGATACAAAAATATAAATTTTGATTTCTTGTAAATCTTTTGTTAAGATAACGGGTTTAGAGACATTTAACATAAAGCATTTTAAACTGCCGTCATTAAAATAAACGGTATCAGGAAACTGACACATACTTTCTCCCTCATTATAGGAACTTAATTTTTTATTTTTAAGAGTAATTTTCCCATAAAAACCCTTAAAAATAAAAAATTCACAAAAATGAAAAAAACGCCTGGAGATACCGTGGATTAATACCTCCATACCAAATTTCATCAAAATCGGACGACTGGTTTAGGCTCTAGGTCTGATAACATCCACACAGACACACAGACACACAGACACACAGACACACAGACACACAGACACACACACAGACATCACTCCGAAAACCACTTTTTTAGGTTCAGGGGGACCCAAAACGGATATTTCCACCAAAAACTCAAACTCGAAAATTTTGACGAATACAATACTTTCTCCATATACTATGGTATAGGGGGAGAAAGTAATAAAAATACAAGAACGTTTTGTTTTGTGTAGCCTATCCTGGTAAAAGTTCACATAATATGTGCGTTTAGTACTTTTGATCTCATTTATCTATTTTTAATGATATTACTTTTTTTACAAAATGGCACATAAATGGAAATCGGGACGTTTTCGAACTCCAGTTTACTGGCACTTTTATCTTATTTTTACCTTTAAGGAACAATTCTACAAAGCGGTTTCAGAGAATTATGGGGCACACTGTATATGCTTTAGCACATATACCGGGTGTCTTAAATAGACAGATAATAGACAGATTTGCTTTGGGGATTGTTAACATGACCGAAAATTGATTTTTTTTGGTGTATCGTAAATTTCAACCCCTTCCCCAAAAAATGGGGTATTTTTTGAGTAAGTTGAACATTTTAAAGAGAACCCCTATTGAATGACCCCTCATTTTATAGGTAGCCTATTGATAAAATAAGAAGATTGGCCCAAACCGGAGGTCTGTATGTTGACTCTATCCAACATAATGTCAAATCAAAGTTATGATTTTTCCAAAAAAAACTCATATTTAACGTTTCATTAATAATTATGTTACAATGATAGCTTCACCATAAAAAAAAATGCCTGGAGTAACTGCCCTGACTGACTAATAGACAATAGCAGTAAACAATAACCCTAAGCCCTCTCGAATTCCCTGGTACTAGACTTTGGGCTGACACAACCTTGCAAATTCTTTGTTATTCATAACTGTCGTCTCCTAATTACTATGTTTTATAACTTAGATTAAGTGACCTACTGGATGAAACCCTTGCAAAAAATAATAGAAGTATCATCTTTAAGATTTTGATGTTATTTAAATGGGGGAAAATTATAACTTTGATTGGCCATTATGTTGGATAGAGTCAACATACAGACCTCCGGTTTGAACCAATCCTCTTCTTTTATCAAGGCCTTTAAAATGAGGTGTCACTCAATAGGGGTCTCATTTAAAATTGTCGACTTACCCCCAAAATACCCCATTTTTGGGGAGGGTTTGAAATTTACGATACACAAAAAACTCCATTTTTGTTCATGTTAACACTCCCCAAAGCAAATCTGACTATTTCCATTAATAAAAACAAATAATAGGGGGGGGGGGGGACTTTTAAGACACCTGGTATTCCTCCTACTAGAAGACAATATACATAGCACGTTAGTAGGAGGTATACGTTAGGAGGTCCCTAACCATAGCGTATTAAAATGCCCAGCTAGACCTACTGAGTGACTTTCCCTAGAAATAAACGTGTTAAACATATTAATTCACATGTAAGTTTCCATCGTTTTGTGTTAGTACAAGTATTTTTGTTTTGTTCGTGAGTTTAGAAAGACAACAACAAATTATTAACAGTTACATTTGTGTTTTTTATGAATTAATTATTAAGTTGAGTGCCAGTCTTTATTTCTTCGAAATGGTGTCAAGGTGTTTCCTAAAGTTATTTATAAAACTTCCTGTTTCCCAACTTAGAGCAGATCTTTTATTAACAAACTCGTGACTGACAAACACAGATAGAATGATAACTCTACAAACGATTTACTGGAAAGAAGTGAATGGTTCATTGTGGAATATTTACAGTGAGATATTTTGTATAGTTTACGAGCGGAAGTTTTTTTTGCTACATCACGCCTAAACGAAAGGAATTGATCCCAAAGCGGAGGAAAATATAACGAAATCAATCCCATTATTTGACTGTAAATAAAATTCAACGAAGTGTGAAGTAAAGAAAAGAAGAGGATAAAAGCATTATGTATAATAGCACCTGCAAAGATTCACTATACATTTAAAAATCGTAAATAATAATAATAATAAATACATAGGCGGCCCTCAACTCTGCGAATATTATAATATTTCATTAGTTTTTAGAATTAATTCATTTGATAACGAATTCCATTTATTTTTTATTGACGAGGTTTAGCTTTTCGTCAGCCTGCATGTTACCCATCTATGTATAATAGATATTTGGCCTTCGACTAGATTTGGCCTAGTCGTAGAAATTTTCAAAAGTGAAACAATTATTATTTCGTATCTTGTTGTTAAAGGGAAATATCATGATGTTGATGAAGAGTTTGTATACCCAGTTTAGTGGAAGGACAGTTTTCTCATTTTACAAAGTTTGTTTTGTATCTCCGTTTAAGAGAAATAGTGAAACCGAAGTTTCTTGTTTAAAAATTTGCTATCGTGGCGGACAAAGACGATAGGAAAAATAAAACAAATAAATTCACGACTATTGAAGAAATACCATCCGGTCTGTTTTTCTGTCACCGTCAGCGTCAGTTTGAATTAAATTCAACAGTTTAATTTAACAGTTTTCCACAGGGCTATTTTAAATTATCGACATTAAGTATGCCACTTCGGTAGAATTTGTTTGCCCGCATTTTGACCGACAGTTGATAAGTGAGTAAATATTTTGTAAATCGTTTTATTAAAACAACAGGGGTTGCATTTCCTAGTTGATTGCTCCCAAGTTATGTCGTTTGAAAAGACCCCTTTCGTGCTTAACCATTTTCGTGGTATTTATTGACTAATTATATATATAAAAAAAAAAACAAGTTTATTTGCACAAACATTCTTGATGGTATCATAAAATTACTACTAGAAACAGTTTCACTGGTAGGCTCGATATTTCCGAGTAACATGGGATTTATCATATAGTCATTGAAATACGAGCAGTAGACAAATACGTGTTTGAAGAAAATAAAGAGATTTGATTTAGGTAATTTGTGTGTCTATGTTTTTCTCAAAACTTTTCACTGTAAAAATAAACGGTGCCAGGAACTTTCTCACAAACATATTTAAATTATTAACCAGATTCACTGTGACTTCATAATTGTAGGAGAGGTGATCTATTAAAGTTGGAGATTAACTAATAAATATTATTATTATTATCTAGAGAGAAAACCGTTCGATCGATTTCGAACAAATTTGCACCAAACACGTCAATTAGGCCTGTATAGATGCACGAAAAAAGGTTTTGAACATTTTTTAAAAACCACCCCCTTTATGGCCAAAACCAACAAAAATCTGTTATTATTATTAGCTAAACGAGAATTTTTAGAAAGATGCTGTTTTTTGCATATGGTATCGTACATTAAAGGCTACAAATAAGCCAAATTTTATCAAAATCGTTAGAGCCGTTTTTTTATAAAAAATACTAATAGATTTTTTGGGGGTTTTCCCCCAAAATTTTTCAAAACCGTTTTTCGTGCATCTTTACAGGCCTATTTGACATGTCTGGTGCAAATTTGTTTGAAATCGATCGAATAGTTTTCGCTTCTTAGCTTTGTATACATACAGACAGACATTTTGTAAACACCACTTTTTTGGACTCAGGGGTCCTAAAACGGATATTTCAACAAAAATCTCAACATGGATTTTTTTGCGATCAGTATACTTTCTCTATACTATATAGTATAGTGAGAAATTAATAAATAGTTTCTTTTTTAAATACATGTAGAACTCAATGTTTCCTTTACAAAAAGCATTCAGAAATAATTCGGAATAATCATACTTATCTCTGATGGTAGTCAAACTATTTAAACAACTTTGTCTTCATAAGCAGATGAATGTAGTATTGTATACTTGATCGCATTTACTAATATTATTAAAAAAGATGATAAATAAATTGTATTTTTTAGATAACTCATAGGTTATTTGATAGATTTCGACAATCGTCCTTCTTTTTAAAGTAGGAGTCTAATTTTTCCTTATCTCTATTATATTTGACTGCACCACAAAGATTTTAAGTCGAATAAAAAATCGTAAGTCTATTTATCCAGATCTAGAAACTTAGAACAGCAATCCGTATTAATTCTGTAATCAAACTAGAAATAAATCATGTCTTTAAACTGCCTCCTAAAAACAGAACTCAAACATTAATTTCGTAATTCGTACACAAATCTACATTCTGTGTAAGTATCTCTTTTGGATTGATTAATCGAAATCAGAAAATAAACTGAAATTTATTACAAGATGATCTCCACCTAAGCTTGATAAGGACATATAGTTTGTCCAACTTGTTAAATATTAAAATTAGCATTTTTTTCTCTTAAAACAAAGTAATTTACCCCAGACGAATATTGTAGACAAGTAGGTTATAGGTTTATATACGAGGTCGTCTACTCGCCGTTAATCAATCTATATTTAGCAACAATTAAAAACACCGCTCTCAAATATCCCTCGCAAGCGTTATACAAGACCAACAATGGATCCGAACACTATTGTTGACGCATCGTCTTGCATTTGTCCCGGACTTTTATGATAATCTATAACTTTCACTCAATAAAGAGCATTCACTTCCTCGTGTTGCTTTTTACATTTCAGTTTCTACTATTGTAACGTCTGGACACATAACATATGGTTCCTGTTTTTGATCTTCTTTATTAATAATTAGAGTAGTTCTAACGGTAACGGACCTTGGTTGTTCCCTACTACTTCCAGCAATACATTCACTTTGTGTGATTTATTCTTCGGCAGACTGGCTAGGCAACTAAGGTCGTGGTACTCCATGTGACAGGAATTATGGAAGCTAAAGAGTTTAGACAGTCTAACCTGTGTTGTAGGTATTAGCTAGGAAACATGTGCTTTACGACGGTTAGGTTAGGCACTTTGGATACAGCTCTGAAAAGGTAATATATATATACAACATAATATATTATTGTAGCGTGTACGCATTCACATTTTTT
>JAGFPH010000050.1:276960-303640 GCA_018207615.1 Philaenus spumarius
AATAACATACATAATTACAGTAATTCTAGTAGTGATTTCAAACATATGCAAAAAACAAAACAAAGAAACTAAATCAGAATCAAGATAACATAGAAATAACATAAAAATGTTTTATAATATTATTTTATTGATTTATTAGTTACTGTACTGTAACATTGCAAAATTAATTTGTAATTATTTTTATTTTACTCTTAGTATTATTATACGTTCACTGTTATATTGATTCTGATTTAGTTTCTTTGTTTGAGAAAAGCGGCAAACACCAAAGGCCGGACCTGACTAAAAAAATTACAAAACAGTGTGGCATTTAAGTTACCGTTTCAATTATAGTTTCATTTAAAGTGATTTATTATTTAGAACCACGCGACCATAGTGGAGAGTAGAGGCCACCGCGCGTTAGGCCAATCAGGAAGGGGCAGTTGTCATTGCAACCGATGCACCCCGTGTCGTCAGATTTCTGTTAATTTGCTTGTCATTTGAAAGTCATTAGAAACAGGTAGATTGCTTGATGAGTAACTATCGCATGGCAACAATACGTCGATGTCTCCCTATACCAACGCAGTCGGCCGATCCTAAAGCACTTTAAATCAAACTATAACACCAAATACAAACTTCATGAAGACAAGGTTTCGATGATTTAAGAGTATAGGCCGACCATCGAAATGTTTGCTTTAGATACTTGACATTGCAACATTGTGAAAGGTTCTATTCTATTGTATGTAAGTGGATCTACGGAATACACTGTATAGGAAACAACACAACAGTCTAGGAAACAACACAATACACACACCTAGGGACTGCTCCCTCCGAGTATGTCCGCCCCACAAGGGGACAAGGTCCTTCAGGGCCGAAATCCCCTAAACCAGGCTAAAGGTAGGAGTCCCCCGGCTTCACCGGTGATCCCTCGCTTGGCCAAAGGGAAGGTTTTGGTCAAGCCAACCAGGTCCGTCACTCTGGCGGACAGTAATGCAGAGGCAAACGGCCCTTTTAAGGACCAAGTCTCAAAAGTTAATTCAGTTTCCAAAACCAATTTAGTCGAGGAAAACGGCCCTTTTCAGGACCAAAACTCAAACATCGCAACATGCATTGCCCAGTCAATTTCCGCAGAGGACAATGGCCCTTTTAAGGACCAACCGTCCACTTCCAAGAATGGACAATCTGATAACGATTTCCAACTAGTCAGCCGAAAACGGCAAAAACTTAGCTCATCGAAAGAAAATATCTCAGGCTACCAATCTGACGGTAGCAACCAATCTACTTCAAAGCCACCTGCTCAATCAAAGGAAAGAGTTCCTCCCATCATCTTGGAAAATCCTAAGAATTGGCAAGAAATATTTCATGAACTCAACAAATCCACTGGCGGTCAGCTAGAAGTTAGCTGCCGAGGAAACAGCTTCAGAATTATTCCCAAATCTATCGATCAATTTCGAGCAATTCAGGCAACTCTTCTCAATTTAGGGGCTCATTTCCACACCTTCACTCCTCCTTCAGAGAAGGAAGTGAAGATTGTGATAAAGGGTATCCCTTACTCCACATCACCAGATGACATCATGCAGGATCTGGAACTAAGGGGCTTAACCCCAACATCTTGCACCCCCATCACCAACTCCCAGAAACAACCTATCAACGTGTTTCTGGTATCTCTCAAGAGAACAGCTCTCGTCCGCGCCGTGTACGCTATTACACATATGTTCTATATTAAGGTGACTGTGGACACCTATCACCCCAAATCAACCGTAGCTCAGTGCTACAAATGCCAGCGGTTCGGGCACAGCTCCATAAACTGCCATCTACCGGCTCGCTGTCTGAAATGTGCTGGTGAGCACGACAGGACAGAGTGTCGCAAATCTCGGGAGGATCCTCCCAAGTGTGTTAACTGCGGGGGGGAGCACCCTTCAAACTACAGAGGATGTCCCGCATACGCGGAGCATGCCAGTAGGAACAAGGGGGCTCAACAACGCAGGGCACCCATTGGGCGCATCCCTCCTCCACAGCCACCAACATCTACAAGGGCACCGATGCCCCCACCACCACCACCGCCACCCCGACAGCATTCATCGGTTTCAACATCGTCTTCGGAAGATGAATCTCCAATGGAGATCCAGCAAACCCCTCCACCCATCAAAGTCGTCAACAAGTCGTACGCCAAGGCTACGATGGCGGCACCAAAGGCGCAACGGGCCCCTAAAAAGGCTCCTGCTGCCACCACAAAACCAATACCACAAAAGAAAGTGGTAACCATTCCCCCACCATCAAAACCGGTAGTGCCCCCAATAAGGACACCTACCAAAGTCACACCTTCAAAAGTGGAATCACCTGACTCCGTCCTCAGTTTTCTTCAAAACATCACTACAGCTGATGTACTCAAGTGGATCCAAGAGATCCTTCCCAAACTCCTAACGGAGAGCGATACGAAAACCATCATTATCACGATTCTTACTTCCCTAGTTGCCCTATTCATGCGAAATGGATAGACAACTCAAAATTCTCGCATGGAATGCCAATGGAGTCCTCAGTCGAAAAACTGAACTCCGAAACTTCCTCCAGGAAAGAAACATCGATATTGCTCTAATATCAGAAACTCACCTCCGACCATTAAACCACTTCAACATTCCATGCTATACGACCTATCGCACAGATCGCCCCACTACTCCAAATCGTAACGGCTGGGGTGGAACGGCCTTACTTGTTCATAGACGGATCATTCATCAAACGATTCCTAACGATCCACTATCTCCGATAGAGCACACAACAATCAGCATCAATTCTCTTGGGACGGATATACGTATAATCTCTGCATATATCCCTCCAACTGTCTCATTTAAAATCACTCATCTCAAAAAACTTCTTTCATCGGATGATCCAACCATCTTAATGGGCGATCTAAACTCCAAACATCCAGACTGGAACAGTCGTATCGCAAATACTCACGGCAAAGTGCTGCACAAGTTCCTGCACAATCACCCAAACATCAAAGCCATCGGTCCTAGTGAACCGACCCATTATCCCCATCAAAATAATCACTTACCAGATATTCTCGACATTGCCGTGTTAAAAAATTTTCAATTCTCCCACGATCTTGTCTGCATTGACGATCTCAGCTCAGATCATAATCCCATAATCTTAACTGTTGGCACATCTCCCTATCAACGTCTACCCCCTAAAAAGGAAGGTAAACGAATTAACTGGAGGAAGTACACCGAATGCCTTCTCAGGCAAACCCCTAATCTCACTGCAGACATCAACACCCCAACTGACATCGAAAATCAGGTGACTCATCTCCACACCATCATAACCGCAGCACTAAACTCCAGTGCTTACACTTCCCCTACAACTGGGACTAAGGCTGGACTCCCTCCTCACATCAAAGAGGAGCTGGCCAAGAAAAGGAAACTTCGCCGAAATTGGCAATTTTCACGAGCACCCTCTGACAAGAGACTGTTCAATGCCCAAACTCAACTAGTAAAGTCGCTACTAGCCACCCATACTGAGGATGAATGGGACCTATTCCTATCAACAGTAACTCCAGAAAACGGGTCCCTATGGAAATTAAATCGCCAGCTCCTAGCAACAAAAACTCCCAATCACCCTCTTCACGGACGCAATGGTGTAGTTTACACACCCGCGGACAGAGCTGAAACGTTCGCTGATTCACTCCAAGACCAATTCACTCCAAACGCACGCATCTATGACGATGACCACATAGAACATGTGGAAAATTTTCTTGAAAAATTTCTAGCTTGTCCCATGGGGCCTCTCCCCGACCCTTTCAAATGCGACCAGGTAGCAAGTCTCATTAGCAAACTCCCTACACGTAAAGCACCTGGCATAGACAACGTGAGCAACACCGCGCTTCGCAACATCCCAGCTACTACGGTAGCACTCATAACAAATATCTTTAATGGAATCATGCGAACAGGTCACTTCCCTTCATCATGGAAAGGAGCCAAAATAATCACGATTCCCAAACCCGGAAAATCGGCTCTCTTTCCCGAAAATCACAGGCCCATATCTTTACTGCCAACGATTTCTAAAGTCTTTGAGAGATTAGTTCATTCCCTGCTCACCCAACATCTCAAAGACGTCATTCGTCCTGAGCAATTTGGCTTTAGAAGTGAACATTCCACAACACTCCAACTTGTAAAAGTTCTCAACGACCTTTCCGATGGCTTCAACAATAAAAATCAATCAATCGCAGTTTTCCTGGACATATCAAAAGCTTTTGATAAAGTATGGCACGAAGGCCTGCTTTACAAACTAGCCCGCAGCCCAGTTCCTCCATGCTATGTACATCTCATAAGTTCATACCTCGACAGCAGATGGTTCCAGGTAGCTGTCGAAGGTACTCTTTCTACTTCTAGACCCATCGAGGCAGGAGTTCCCCAAGGCTCAGTTCTTGGTCCGTTACTGTACCTTCTGTACACTAACGATATTCCAGTCATCCCCAAAGTATCACTGCGACTCTTTGCTGATGACGCTATGTTCTACTACAGGACTCTGAACCTGGAATACGGCTCGTCGGTCATTCAACAACAGTTGGATGCCCTACAGCCGTGGCTCAGGAAGTGGAGAACTGCAGTGAACACAGATAAAACGCAAGCCATCCAATTTTCTCCACTACGTAGATTTCCTAAAGTCCAATTAACTCTAAATAAATCACCCATAGCATGGACCCGCAAAGTCAGATACCTTGGAATCACGCTTGACGCTAAATTAAACATGTCCCATCACGCCAAGCAAACTCTGTCTAGGGCTAAATCCGTCCGTGGCAGACTCCTTCCAGTCATTCAGGCCAAGAGCCCACTACCACTTCGCATCAGATTGTCCATGTACAAAACATATATCAGACCGGTACTCACGTACGCAGCTCCAGCTTGGTACTCTTTGCTATCTGTTTCTTGGAAGAAAAAGTTGGATTCCTTCCAGAACAAAACTCTCCGTTGGATCACCAACTCCCCATGGTACGTAAAGAACGTCACCATCTCTCAAGGGCACAAAATCCCCACACTCGAGGACTTCATCCTAAAATTAACACATAGAGTCAAACACAGAGCCGAAGGGTCTCAACACACACACATAAAACAGATCATCACTGATCCTGCACCTGCGCAGGTCAGAAGAAAACGTCCCTTATGTCTGGTTTACGAACCACCATAAGTATCCAAAAATCCAAGCTCTATTCTTAAAAGCCACACACTTTCGTAATCAATCCCAGTGTATTTCATCGATCCACCATCTCATTCCCACTCAAAATTATCTATTCCAAATTTAGTCAAAAAATTTCTATAAAGTCACTTTTAGTTTCAGATAAGCAGCCATTGTTGTTAAACAGATGCTGTCTTTCACCAAGACTACGGTCTTGACAATTTGCTAGAGATTGCTTAAAAAACAAAATGGCGGATTTTGTCCTAATCTGTTCCTGAAGTTCTGTCGAGTATAATTTCTGGACATTCTGTAAAAAGTAAAAAACTTTGTAAATTCAAAATAATGAAAATGATCAATGTGTGGTAAAAACTATATTTTTCATAACAATAAATGCAGAACAAATTTTCGACACCAATGATAAAACTAATGACTTTTTAAACAATTTTGTGTGTTTCCACGGCGCGGCGTTTGCAAAATCAGGAGTCTATAAAAAAAATCCATTTCTAGTATTAAGGTCTATTCCCAGCTACCCGTAACAATATAGAGATGTCTGAGGTAGGTATTTGCATACTTTATAAAAGTTATTTGACAAAAAATATGACAGTGTAATGGGTCACCTTTTATGCAAGATGTCAGGTTCACAATTCTTTTTGTACAAGTTAATAGGTAAGCATTACGTTTATAAAACCATTTATAAAAGATCTTGTGGCATAGATCTATGTTTGTGTAATTAGTAACAGAGGCCTGAGTCACAGAAAATTATGAATCTAGGAATCTCTAGTTGAAGTTGATGCTAGACCTATGTAGAAATTATTGCAAACAAATCTAAATTACTAGTAATCTACTTATTATGATAGTTCTGCTAAACATAATTTTAAAAGTTGATCGTTTGCAGTAAATAACAATTACCACTGCCACGAATTTGGTTCAATTGCTACTGCCAAAGAAACCCTCAAAGGGCTCAAAACATAGTTGTCCTTGGCGTCGCTAACAACAGGTATAATAACTTACCACAGATCACTATGCCTGTCTAAATCGAACCGCTTTCTTGATATTGTAGTTAGTATTTCAAATAACTTTCAGAGCTTAAACACGCAGTGGTTTAAAATATATAATTTTATTTCCAAACTGTATCGAATCTCCCTTCGCCTTAAATGCGCCTTTTTTTATGAACTAGCTTGATATGATGAAGGAGTTTTAAAGGATTCATCCCGCTCATTTTATGCGAACCGCTTCTAGTTGGAGGGTCATCAATAGAACTATTTGTGCCATCTGGTCGCTTTGGACCTCTGAATCCAGATTTGATTAAGTTTCATACGTTTCGTTTTTTATCCGAATGCACTATTGAAAACCATGGTTCCTCAGCTATAAATATGTGTCATTAGCTGAGACCGGATTTCTTCAAGTTGGAAATTGTTTCTATTTCCTGATAATAGTAAGGTTTAACGTTTTAATTTTTTGAGTCAATACACTAATACCGAAACCATGAATGTTAACTTCGCCACAAATTTCTTGATAATCTTTGTGACTAACATTTCAAATTTACTCTTCGGAAATTACTTTCTACAAACATTCCTTTTTGCGATACAACTAGGCGAACTTTATCACCTACTCATTTTACTGGCATGTTGTTAATTTTTCAGTAAGAATTTCTGAAGCGATCGTGTAAACGTGTACACTCCAACCATTCGGAGTGATTACGACCCCACTTTACGATGACGGCCACTACCCCTACTTCCACTTTGGGTGATTCACACGAGGAAGTAATGACGACCACGGATACTAGAATACACGGTAGAGGTCACGCGCAGGTCCCCGCCGCCCGGCTCGGAGACGTGACGTCACCCTGAACCCTCCGCCTTGCCGCACTGTATACAGACTCCACAGTCCACAATGTCATTCGCTGTTCGAACACTAAAATGCGTAACCTGCAGCCTTCAATTTCGTTAGATATTTTTAATACTTAAGGACGAAAGTATAATTTTTCAGGCCAGTACGATTTTATATCGATATATACATTTATTAATATTAAAAGTGCCCTAACCATGCCGTTATTACTTAAGTTTTGTGTAATAATCACTAGAGTTTAATGAATTCCCGTGTGTACAAATTTTAAACGATTTTTTTATTCAATGAAAAGTTTGATCATGTTTGACCTAAACCGTAACATTTATAAAGATGTAATTCGTTTATACTTATCACTGAGTATAAGTTGACCATTTATTTATTTCAGAAACAATTTATATTTTTTATATTTTAACAAGCCATTCGTCCATGAGAGCTCGTATCTGATCCAACCACCTTCATCAGTCTTCCCCACTAGATATTTTTTTAAATATATTTTACATGTAATTGTTTCTGAATAAATGTTTTACCAGTCTCAGTCTCCAACCAACACCTTGAAAACCAAGGTAATATTTCGAAGGAAATTTTACAATAAAACTAGTTGAATATTATGATCGCAGATCTGTCATGGTTAAATAATATTAAGAGCAATGTAGATATCATTTTCTGAAAAGTTTGTATATATATCAATAATAGTTTCTTATCAGCAAATTAATTACGTATGAAAATTGTGGAAAATATTTTGTAAATTAATTAATAATAAAAGAAATAAAATATCGTTTTACATGAGTAAGTACAATACATATAACCAATTCACTCATATATATAATCAATTTATGTATATGTTTATATCATCCAAATTGATATCTTCAGACTTTTGTTACTTGTAGAAGAACGCCCAGAAATGAATAATTATAATATTTAAAGATCATCATAAAAAAACTAATATTAACTAAGGGAAACTGAGTTAATTGGTCTGAAATTGTATTGTAAACGTACGAAGAACACATTTGGTAATTGTTTTCAATTGATAGTTTGAATCAATACTGCAAGAACTCTCTACACACCAGATGCACGTCTTATTTATCCAAACATTAGTAAAATATTACATTTAGTGAGCTTCAAATTTCAATGAACATTATATTGTAATTTTTTATTTGAACTTATTTACTATGTATTTTATAGTTCTAGTTTTACTTTTTACAATAAGTTGTTTAGAGTCAAACCATTGTAATAAAAATGGTAATTGCAACGAATTTGGAAACAAACAACAGAAGTAAATATCGCATCAAAACAAGCTAGTAAGTTTAGAAGTTTTAATGAAAATTAAATAGAAGGTATTAATGTTAATACGGTCGCAGTAGAAGTTAATGCTTTTAAAATTTCCCTAAATAAAATATATATAATTTATAAATACAAAAACAGGACTCATTAATTACTTATCTATTTAATAGTGTACGAGCGGCAGGCAGTGGGCTGGGAGGGAGGGTTCAGAGTGACGTCACTGGCGCGTGAGTCTACTGCGCATCCCACTCATGACCCCTACCGTGTATTCTAGTATCCGTGATGACGACCAATTAACCGAAGGGTAGTGCTCTCGTCCAGCTCACGACTCCGTGTGAACCCGGTTTTTCCAAGATAATCGGTTTGTAAAAGTGTTCAGTTATTAAAGAAATATAAATAGTCTCACTTCGAAATGAATAAAAACTTATAGACCAGGGAAATTAGAAAAAAATTACTGAATTTTGATATACAGCTCTGATTGACATTGGGTTTTCTGCATTGTGATCAGAAATGGACCAGGAAAAGGTCTACCTGTGATGATTGACGGCTTGGACAGAATTGCACCGGAACTGCATAAAATGCATCCAAAAGTGCATTATTTTTTGAAAATATCTAAAAATTGATCAAAATTGGTGAAAAATCTAACATCGAAAAACGTCACCCAAAGGGCCCAGGGGCCAACATTTAAACGTTGAGACGACTTGGAAATCATTTCCCGGGGGGTTTTGATGTAGCTGATTTCAAATCTGACATTAGAAAAATGGCCGATGCTCGTTGGGTGCTCTACTAGGGAAAAAAGTCACAGATGCCCCGGGTGATCCCACAGCATAATTTTAAATAGAATGTTGTTGGTTTTCTTGTAAAAGGCTGGAGGATAAAAACAAAAAACCTAAATTTTCTCTCACTTTTAAATGCTCCACATTTGTGAAAAGAACTATTTGAAATTCTGGGCCCAGAGAAATTGGTAGGGAGGAATTGGATACGAATTCGAACTTTACTATAGCACTTTTTTTTAAAGGTGATATTTGTTCACCTTTAATGTGCTAAAATGAAAAATAGGTAATTTAATTGCTATTTCAAGGCTGTCATTTAAAAGAATAAAGTTTCACCTTTTTAATGATACCAAATCTTTAGATTTAAAAAATTATAATTTATTGTATTATCTTTATTTCTATAAAACCATTTCCGAAAATGCATTCTTATAATTCACCACCCTGCTTCCAACCCCTAGCGCCTGCAATGCGCATTGATCAAAAACCCCTTTGGTGCCATCCGGGGCATCGGCGACGTTTTTCGATGTTAGATTCGGAATCTGCGACCTCAAAATCCCCCGATTTTTACCACTTTTTGAAATTCTGTCCGAGCCGTCAATCCATCATATGTAGACTTTTTTCTAATCCATTTCTGAACACAATGCTGAAAACCCCGTGTCGATCCAAGCAGTATCTCAAAATTCAGTTATTGCCTCCATCAAAATGCCTTTTTAACTAAACAGCCCTACAAATGTCATAAATCGCGATGAATACATCTGGCTTGAGCTACATGAAATATATAATTGTACAGAATATACACATATATGGAGTAGGTGTGTCGGAGTGTTCATAGAGATAAAATATTTACAAGTGATGAAAATATTACTATATAATCTTATAATATTCAGCAATATAGGAAAGCGTAATTTGTCTCGGAGAAACCAACAAACTGTTGAAAATGTAAAATATTTTTCGGAACCTTCGGTGGGGAGCCATTTTTGTCAGAAAGAAGTACAAAATATTTGCTTGAAATGCATATCACTTTCCATGATCAATACTCGCACGTGCGTTTGACTTTAGCACGAAGTGCGTAAATCTTAATGTATGTAGGACAACAATACCGGTAGCAACAATGTTACTTGGCTATTGTAATGAAGTTACTTTCTCCTGTGTAATAATAATTATGAGTTATACAACGGCTTTTTTCAATTTGAGATATGCGTTGAAATACACCAAGGTTCTGTTGTTCAAGGCGTAAATTTATTTGCATATTTATGTACTGTTAAACATAGCCAGTTTGCAATCTAGTTATTTTTCAACTAAGTGTGATGTTTGTTGAACATTTTAAAGAACACATGAATTTCGAAACTTTATTTGTCTGAAACTTTTGCGCTTTAACACAAATTATAACGCATGAAATTTACTGATAGCCTTAGAAATTTACTAAATGTATTAGAAAAAAACTGAATTCAAAATAATAATAAAATTAAGAAACCCAAAATTTTGTTTTTCACAAAAATGTTTTAGTTTGGTTAAGCCTAAGTATATCAAACATTTGTACTCCCATAAATTAAGCAATTGGGGTATAATAATGTAATTATAATTCAATAAAGTAGTTAACAATAATCAAACTTAATTTTTCTGATTTTACTTTATTTACTTCGTTTCCCCTCCCAAATATTTAGCGAATAAATCATTAAATTTAAGCAAACCAAATCATCAAACATTATGAAGCAGTTTTGTTAATCCAACATGACTTAAGCCTACTCATAAATTAGTCTGAGAAATAACCTCGTATATGTCAGTAAACTGCTGATTGTGGTTCGAACTTTGAAAATCCTCCTTTAGCTGAGTTATGTATTTTAAATAGAAAATAGTGTACTTTTTACTGTTTATATAGATCTTTTCTTTTAAGTTTTTTGTAAATTTTCTCCTGAACTGGAGAAAATTGGGTAATTTTTCCTCTTAAGGCGAAGTTCTCAACCAATTTCAATGATAAAATAACCTAACTATACATTCACTTTTAAGCATATGTTTGTGTTATTTTCGTCAAAAAACGAAAGCTGTATTATTTTTCTTAAAGTAAAATAGATTGTGGGTTGATTGCTAAAGTTTTTTGCAATATCTCTTTTTGCAACTGAGTAAAAAATTAATAAAGTTTACTATTTTCTACTATTTATATCATACGTTTATGAAAAGAATAAAACGGGTTTTGAAAATGTATTCAGCAATCAACATCCGAATATGAAAATACTTCAAAATGAAACCAAATTTTTAAATTTATTCCATGAATTAACGGAAAAAATACTTATTCTGTAGCATTGCTCTTATGGGAATCAGATTCAATATGGTGGACAGGGTATCCTCCCCTTAATCATGTTTACCTGTAATACATTAAAAAGAAGTTTAGGAAAATCGGGCTAAAATATTAGCATAAGAAGAATATTTTAGTTCTGTATGGTTAATTTAACCTTTCATATCCTAAAAAAGGAAAGTTACTGTTTTTGATAGTAAGGACTTCCTCTTTTTATTAAAATGCGTGTACAAATATTTTGTACAGTTTATAGTAAATAGGCTACTTCTTTAAAGTTCAGTATTTTCCTTTGACACTTGAGACCAACCGTTTGATACGTTGAAGTTCAAAATGTGTGGATTAGATGAACTGAGGAACGCATGGTATTATATAATATATTTATAAATATAAAATTTTCTTGAATAAATCAAAAACTAAATATTAGTTTTAGCGTATACTGTAAATTTCACGTTGCATACCGGTATTGTCAAAATAAATATCCTATATTGAGAGGAAACATATTACAACTAAACATTTAATATTACAAAAATAAAATCTTATAACTGGCTGCTCTACGTAGGTTAAAAATAGTTAAAATAAAATGGTAAACTTATAAATTAGTTTTAAAAAACTATCATTGTCTAGGCCTCCTAGCATCTTGGGTTTACCCACGCGTCCGTACAGAATGAATGGTTCCACAGGCCTTCGAATATAACGCGACTCTGTTTCACTTTGAGTGAAATGTGTTGAAGTTCAACTAACCAATCCTTACATTGTTACGTTTACTTCCGACTTCTGTTCCAGATATTTATAGTACTGTACTACCACTTATGGCTCTGCAGCATTTAAAGGGAATTTTTGTAATCGTCCATAAGAGTGAGCTAATGCTAAACTGACATTAAATAATATGTTCATATTTTTATTACTGAAGTGTTTCATACCACCATTCCAGAATGTTTTATATATAAGTTTGTTTTAATGAACACTTGGAGGGGTACGTTTTCTTTTTCTTTAAATTATGGCATTTTAGTTTTTCGTAAAATCGAGCCTGGGTTTATAATATCATTTCTTATATCACAAATTTTGTAAATTTTTGTTAGACCTACCATGAAGAAAAATTAAAACATCCCATTAATTATTGCAATTTAAACAAAATGAACGTTAAGAAAAATAAATCTTAGACGTGTGCCTGGGGTCAGTCATGCCGCCCCGTGAATTTTACAGACATTATATTAATAACAACAATCAATATACTCCTCTTTGAATATACATAGTAATCAAAATACTAAACTAACCATGTAACCAATAACAATAACCGTTGCGGAAATGAATTATGCAATGGCTCCCAAACGAATGGCCTCCAAATAAATTCTGCCAATGATGCAATGTACCAAATTTCCACGTCTTATTCATATGGAAGTTCAAAATTCTTTGTGGCAATTCAAAAAGTGGTAGCCTACATCACATAAGCATTCAAATGTGAAATGAGAATAATAAATATAAAGACAACAAAAGTCTTATGCGTAGCCATAAGTGCGAGAGAGATAGTTATTGAGACCTGCCGGCAGCTGAAGGGGTGATTGGTTGCTGTAGTCTGTCTTCATCAAAAATAATCACTTTGTCACTAGTGTCTTTTTTACAAATTTCACAACTTAAACGTTTTTTATCCATTGTGATTTGTCAGCACATTAGCTTAAAATTAGTAGTTATTAAAATAATAATTATCATTAATAATTCTAAACTATTTAAAACTAAGTACACAGATATTTGGTCTATCCGGTTTTAAACATTTTGTTGTCAACTCCGGTGTAAACGCAGCTTAAGACTTTTGTTGTCATTTAAAATTTTTATTCTCGTCAGGAAATTATTAAAAACCGTTTAATTCCTCTGGCGATTTACACGTATTTTTAATATTATTTAATAAGCATGCTATACAAATTTCAGAATGCCTAAGTATATTTTTGAGGTATAATTATTAAATATATTCAGGGGAGTCGGGTTATACTTTAAACCCCAAAAAATAGTCTGGGATTTTTATTTCTTGGTTAAATAGATGCTAAAATTAAAGACTAAACAAATTTCAAGTTGCCTAAAAGATTTTTTTTATTTTTTTTTTTTTTTGCAAATGTTATAGGTTGCAGTAGTGAAATAACCACAAACCCTCTTCCTGACTCATGATTCTAGATTCACCTATTAATAAAATATTATTTTTTTGTTATTTTAACTTGCCAAAGTACATTCCCTAAATTCGTCGTCATTTCTTGGACTATAAATCTGCCGGAATCCATACAAATTAGAATCGAGGGAAATGTACGTGGTAACATTTTCAAGCTTAAAAGCATATCTAATCGGTAATTTACTAAACTCTTTGCGTATCGAGCGATGCCTTGGCAGCTCTCTTATGGATCTTTCTTCGACATTTGAAGATAACCTGTTGTAATTTGTTGGCATTTTGAGAGCATGCAGTAACTTCACTGATGAGATATTTTATCTATTTATTGAAAATGTGTTGAAATGTGTTATAGTCGGACACATATTTGCGTGTATTTAGACGTATGCAACATAGGCTATATATTTTAAATTTGATACTAAAGGAAATTATTTTAGAAACCATTTCATACTTCAGCTAAAGTTTGTATTCAACAGATTCCGATACCAAGTCACAGAACAAAGGGATGGCTGATTTCATTGTGAAACACGTTTTCAGTCAATATTTGTAGAAGTTTTAATAGAAAGAGCAATCACGATCCCTTTCACCTAACTAGAACATTGAAATGAACACTCGACGATAGTTTTGCGACTGAGCACGACAATGGCCTAGTAACAAAGGAAATGTTTAATTCAAGGCTTAATTCTGAACAAATGTACCAAATTTATAATAGAATTGCAAAAAAGTTCTGTATTAATTATTTCTGTAGGTTATTTTGATTACTCCCAAATAACCACGTTTGAATTTCTTTGTTAATAAGTTTTCTTCGAAACTACCAGATGGAATTTTATCCCTGTAGTATTTACACAAACAACTACGATAATTTAAAAAAAGGGTTAGTTTTAAGGGCTTAAAGTAATTAATAAAATTCAATGCAGCTTATGCAATCCTTTGGGTATATAAAGAAGAAGAAGTATGGAAGCCCTATCACATTATAAGAACATTTTGACTTCTTAGAAAAGCAATAATAGTTTTACTAGAAGGATCTCCAGCTTTTTTACCATGTTGATAATGGTTATGACAACTTTAGACGTTATGTTTAAAATACATTCAAATGAATATTTTCGACAAATTTCTTTTTTCTTAGGCCCGTAAAACACTGTAAAATATTTTATAAAAAAATATGTTTTATAAAAGATGGTATCCATCTATTATAAGAGATTGATTCTTTTATAAAACATTTTGGACTTGTACTAAAAGGTAAAAATTTATCTTTTATAAAAGAAATGTTATAAAAGAAATAAATTATAAAAGATGGCCGATTACACTATCAAAGATCTTTGTCAAAAAAACCTTTATAAAACATATTTTATAAAATATTTTACAGTGTAATACTTGCCTTAGTTAACGTTTCTAGAAAGTTTTGTCCTATTTACAACATTTTTAAATGAATAACCAAATGTTCTGTCTTCGACATTACTTAAGTTATTACATAAAAGGAAATGTCCTATCAATTTCTCCTTCCAGGGTTAAGGGTCTGCTCCAGTAAAAATAAAATGGATTTTTATCTCATAAGAGCAATGTTAAATTTCATACCATTTATTTCGTTTACTTTTTATCATAAAATTGTTTGCAAGGTCTCATTTTAAGCACAGTCACAATACGCATCCTTCTTGCAATTTACATTTAAAAAAATTTCTTTCATTTGTCAAGTAACTGACATTTTGTAAGTACAAAGTTTGATTTTTTTCCTAACACAATACAAAATTAATAATGAAAAATAATTTGCAAGCAGGATCCGAAATTTTATAAAGAATATTAAGTTTTTTTTTCAACACGCAATTACAAAAGATAGACTTATAAAATGGTTTGAAATGAGGCAATGTCAAAGCGTTCAGCTGCAAGAAATTGCACTGCTTAGATAGGGATACAGTGATACCGGAAGTGCGTTTCCTGTTGCTTTCTCGTTTACTGGAGCAGACCCTTAAGTGGTTACGGTTACAAATATGCGATTCTGAAAATGTCTTTCTTAGAGTAATATTTTACATATTTCTTATCTTATAACATTTCTCGTTTCCCAGTTTAAGTAGTTACAGAAATGTGTAGTCTATACTACACGCGCTATAACTTTGCACTTGGGATTTTTGGAGTTTACTGTGAAAATGGTATCGGCAACGTCGCACTGTTGAGACGAGCGGATGTGTCTTATCGCGCTGACTCACAGGTGCACTTCCTGAGAAGGCTCTTTCGAAATTGCAAATTATTATTTATTTCTTCTGATACATTTTTCAATATTTCTTATCATAACATGTTTGGTCATACTTTGCTGATAATAAATATCTAAAATGTATTAAAATTGGACAATTATAAGTATTGTTTATAGATGTACAGGGTGATTCAGTAAAGCGTAGCGAGCTATGCAGATTCAGATTCTGCATGCAAAAATAAGTCGAAAATGTACCGTTACAAATTTTTAACGTGGAATATCTTAAAAACCGTTAACTTTACAAAAAATTTACAAGAGACAAAATATTTTTATTTTTTAACGACAGACAGTAGTTTTTTTTGTAGTTTCAGTAGGTCAAAGGATAACCGAGCTATCGACAAAAACATAATTTCTTGGTAATTGTCTACAACAAACAAAATTAGCCTAAAATCATATATATTTTTAAATTTAACAAAGTTTTTAGTTAATTTTGTAGCGGGCTATGCAGATTCAGATTTTACATGCAAAAGTAAGTCGAAAATGTAGTATAACATTTTTAGATTTTGGCTTAGTTTAGCCGTAATCCGCCATTTTGTATTAAAAGAAAGTACTTTGTATTGTACTTTTTACAATAAGATATTTAATGTCAGCAGGTTAAAAACGACATTTTTGAAAGTTTATATTATTTTGAATTTATTATTTTGTTAATAGTATTTGTTTTATATTTAAATGTTAATTTTTCCGCAAAACGATCACAATATATTTAGTTTACCCTTTTTCCAATACTATTAGTTGTCTGATTACAAACATTTTTATATATTATTTCTTGTTAGAAAATTATCTTTAAGATGCATAGTCATAATGAACTTTTCATTAAGTTTTGAAGAAAAGGTGTAATTTTACTAGGAGCCTAGTTGTGAGTCATCGTCCAACCGGATACATTTGATAAGTGGGATGGGGTAGCGAGCCGACCCGCAGCGTTGCCAAACTGTGCAAGTCCCAAGTGAAAAGTTATCGCGCGCGGGGTATAATTGCGTTTCTAGATATTTTATTGGTTTTCCGATATTTTGGAATTAATTATTTAGGTACTTTTTTATTTTAACTAAAAGTACAATTACTACATTGGTATTTCTAAAACGATATTAGTAAATTTACAGAATTTTTATCTCCAGAATTAATTTTGCGTTTTGCCACAGTTTTGAAAAATATATATTTTTTTATGTTTTTGTTGGAACTTACTTACAGAAATAATAAACAAATTTCAACTTTTTAACTTAAAGTGTTAGTGGGATATACCTACTCGTATTAATGGATTTAAAGAGAATACATTTTAATGGCATTGAATATTTAATATCAGAAAATACTTTTTTGGAAGTTATATATTTTGTGAAAAGGAACATTTCTTCCACTTTCGATTTCAAGCTTATACTTCAACTGATATGAATGTAAAATATCACAGAACTACTGAGGAGTAATTTAAGAGTCCCCTCCATTATTTTTAATCTACAAAATTTTATATTTTCTAAAATTTACTGCAAATTATTTATTTCTTATTTTTTTTTTTTTTATGTACTTTTGCTAATTTAAATATTTTTTAGCTGTTCAACACCATATATTCATATTCAATAAAAATGAAGTGTTGATAACTACCCAGGTTTTTCGCCTTTAAAAATTAAAAAAAAAGTTCATTACAAATCTCGATTGATCCAATAAACTGATGCTAATATTCCTCTACCTCATCCATTTTTCCTTAGCTAGTAGTTGTTATTGGTAAGTTAAAATTATAAAATATTTACACTAAAAAATTAAAACTTCAAAAAATTGTAAACATATAAAAAATAGCTGAACTGCCTACTACAGTAGCTCCAGTCTCAGATAATCAGTTCAATAGTTTTGGAGATATGGAGACTGTCAAACAGCCAATCCTTTGTTTCGATAGGTTGCTTTAAAATATGTTTAAAAATAAAATCATTACCAACTTAGATTTCTTAAACGTGTATTTCAGTTTTAGATGCAGTCCAACTAAAGATATCTTTTTCTTACATGAACAAAATCTTCCCATCATCTACCCAGTAAATATAATTATTCCTATCACTTAACTTAGACAATCTGTTTTTAATATTTGCTTAAACATCTTATGTAGACCTAACCTTATACAAATTTCACCTACAATTGGACTTAAAAGACCGAAGCTACAAATCTTCTATCCAAACCATTCAATACTAAAATAAATTGTACTAACAAATGTGAAAGACTGACAAGCAACAATCTCAATCAATATTGCAACAATCTGAAGTGAAACATAAACAGTTAAAAGCAATTTGTAAAAAAACACTTTTCTTTCCAATTATGTGAATTATTAAACATTTGATTTTTAATAATACAATTTAGACAGAATCCTTCATCTGTCCATGACATAATGATCATATAACTCAGACAACCATAATAAATGAAAGTAACTTTGACTTTCAATTTAAATTAGTTAACATAAATAAATGACCCTTTCACTGGATTCAATAGAAATAACTATTTGTCAGTGATGTTGTAATGTACGGTAATCTGTTTGGATAGATTATTGAGCAAAATACAATAATTATTATATCTGAAAGTTTTTTAAATTACTGCTATGATAACAGTTGTGGATAATATCCTACGACCCTAGGCATATTATAATTAAAGGCCCCCCCTCTCTAACCATTGAGGGGTGGCTTCTTTACGCTTAGAGAGTAATCACGTCATACGACGTGATCCTACGTTTTTGCTCAAAGGAGTAATCACATCATATATGACGTTCCTGGTTGCGATGGAAACAAGTTTCTACTACGACTCAAACAGTTGGTTATTTCACCACTATAGTGTAGATATGTACTGTAAAAGTGACTTTGTAGTAATAGTTGCTACTTTATTCTGCTAGAATAGGTGGGCATGACATTGTGTACATAAAACTGCCACGTCGCTTTGTTTGCTTCTTTCTTCTGTCCCGCGGGTTTCTCACTTTTTTACTATTTTGTTTGTGAACTGCTTGTTTTTTTATAACTTAATTTTTATAATAAATCAATAACGAAATTTTTCTAAGCGTTTATTTCTCATTGTTCCTAGTGTGTCAAAAAAATCATATCAAATAATAAGATTACTTTTACAAAACTCTCCCTCAATTTTTCCATCATTTTAAAGCAATAAATGTGTTAAAAACGAATATAGTAAACAATATTTAATAATTACGATTTAAAAAATTCTTACTCTAGAAGCATGTCAAAAATGTGAGATCTTCCACTCCTATACGGGACAAATGAAATCACGTCATATGACGTAATTACTCCTCAAAGGGTTAAAACTTAATGCTAAAAGGAAAATCCTAATTATAATGTTTACAATTTCAATTTTTGAACCATGATTCATTTGTCCTTAAATTATTACAAAGTAAGGTGAAGAATATTCTTATGAAAATATCAGATAGTTTAACCAATAATATTGGTTTTCTAATTGATTAAATATTTCTGAAGCTGTTTTATTTTTAACATTGATTGTACCTTATTGTCGCTGTCTTATGACTCGCCCCCTTAATCTTTAGAATTCAACTTTCTACAAAGTGTCCTGTACTTATACATTGCTTATGGATTGCAGTTCTTCTAATCCATTAGTCGAGTACTGTACGAAAAATGATAAAAAATTTGCTAAACTTTCCATAAAATAATGAAACGTAAAATAAATTTTTTAACATGTTAAACCCTTTGTAATTAGTTGTACTAAATGTTTGTAACAGTAAATTTTTTTACAAATTTGTATGAGTTATTTTAACTTTTAAATTTAAGTGTGTTTTAAAAGAAACATTCTGTAAAAATGAACTTCACCAAAGAAGATTATTACGGTATATTTTATACGAAAACACATTTTAAATATAATTAATAGTTGTTAGTTACATAAATGAACAAGATTTGTTGGATGTTAAATTGGAAAGAGCTCTTCGGAATCTAGTAACCAGAGGACGAAGAAGAAAAGTACTTGGTGGAGAAAATCCTGAACCTCATTACTCAATAGGGGTACAGGCTTCTAACCAGCCAGGAGCGGCACATAGAGGGAACAATAAACCAAGGGTTGATGTGCAAGGAAACCTTCTTCAGGGAGGAGCCCACCCCATAATAATATAATCTATATAATCAACAATATTTATTAGATGTTATATATTTTAGATAACTCTAACTTAATGCACATTTTACTTTAATAAACAAACATAACGTAGACGATCTTTTACAGTTTTGATTATACGTTATTGATTTCAGGAGTCTTTTAGTAGCAGTAGTATGCATAGCAATAGCAGGGCACACTTTAGCATACAACAATGACTACCACGTACCTTCTTTCTGTTTTTGTCCTATTGAAGAAAAGCCAACTCTTCAGAATACCTGTGGCAATGAATACCATTTCATGACATTTGCAGAAGTATTACTGTCTACTCAGTGCTCCATTAGGGATCCAATGAATTGCTATGAACCAGATAAAGTGAGAATTCTATGCATTTACTACTATTATTGTAATAAACAAAATGTCTTTACTAGTAACGATGTTTTTGTCATTTTTAGTTAACATTTTCAAGACTACACATACTATCAATAGCATTTTTTTGATGCAGTTATTAGCAGTAATTAAAAAATACAATTTGCATTAAAAACAAAATATTTTATATATTAGGAAGTAAATCTAGCAAACTACATTATACATCAATAAAATAATCATTCTTTGAAGGTCTGATAGAAATGTAAATAATATTTCCAACATTATACAAACAATATTTATAATTTTTAAGACAATAATTGAGAATTTCTTATAAGTTAAAACAGTTTTATAAATTTGATTTAATTCTTATACTGACAAGTAAATTGGCAATTGGGTTGCAGTAAACAAAATGACATTACCGGAATCTTTCAAGTCATTTATGTTTTTTTTTCTTTTTTGTTCCTATAGTGATATTGGAAGATTTGACACAACTTAATAATATATTCCTACATTTGCTAAAGAAAGTTGACCGCAAAAAAAAATGATTAATGATTTCCTTTACTTGGTACTGTTGAAAATTGCTGTATGTTAACTCTTTCTCTCGAACAACAAAATAGCATTTGCACTTGTAATGCCAGAAAAACTTTTTTATTGCCTATTAGGACTGCCAATTCTATTTATTTGGCCATTATATAAATAGTAAGAAAAAGAATTTTCTTAGATAACAGTTATTATTTAGTATTTATTAATACATAAGTTTTTAGAGTTGCCAAGATTATCTTACACAACTTTGTACCGGTATCTGTTTTTATCAGCATTTAATGAAATTTAACAAGAAATATATTATCTGTTGATTCAAAAAATTTGTTTTAAACAAACGTTTAGCCTGTATGTAAATACTTCAGTATAGTATCAGTATAGTATACAGAAAGTATAGTGATCGCAAAAAAATCGATGTTGAGATTTTTGTGAAAATATCCGTTTTGGGACCCCCTGAGTTCAAAAAAGTAGTTTTTAGAAAATGTCTGTCTGTATGTATACAAAGCTAGAGAGAAAACTATTCTATCAATTTCAAACAAATTTGCACCAAACAAGTCAATTAGGTCTATATAGATGCAAGATAAAAGGTTTTGAAAAGTTTGAAAAACCCCTTTTTCTCCAAAAACCCCCAAAAATTTTTTTATTATTTTTTTTTATAAAAAAACGGCTCTAATGATTTTGATAAAATTTGGCTTATTTAAAGCCCTTAATGTACCCTACCATATGCGAAAAACCCCATCTTTCTAAAAATTCTTGTTCAGCTAATAATACTAATAGTAACTGATTTTTGGGGGTGTTTCAGCCGAAAAAGGGGTTGTTTTTCAAAATTTTTCAAAACCTTTTTTCATGCGTTTACGCAGGCCTAATTGACGTGTTTGGTTCAAATTTGCTCAAAATCGATCGAATAGTTTTCTCTCTAAATAATAATATTTATTAGTTAATCTCCAAATTTTAATATCACCTCTTCTACCCCTCCTACAATTATGAAGTCACGGTGAATCTGTTTAATAATTTAAATATGTTTGTGAGAAAATATGTGCCAGTTCCTGGTACCGTTTATTTCTTTAAATGTGCTAACACAATTAATTTGTACTCTATGTTGTGTAGATGTCGACAGTAGTAGATTTTATTGTGGTGGGTTCTGGGTCGGCAGGGAGTGTGGTGGCCAGTAGACTGAGTGAAATTCCTAACTGGAGAGTCACTTTGATGGAAGCTGGAGGACCAGCTCCAGTTGGCACACAAGTTCCCGCCATGTACTTCAACTATCATGGTTCAGAAATTGACTGGAGTTTTAAATTGGAAAAACAGGAGTACTCTTGTCTGAGCAGATTTGGTGGCATTTGTCGGTGGCCTAGAGGTAAGATATTTTAATCACATGTAAAATATGGCGTTAATGTTTGCCGTATTAAATGTATTTGATGATATTTTGAAAGGTGTAAATCTTTATTTTTTTCCTAATCTCAAATTTAGATAAATAATTTCATATAGTGATCATGATAAAAAAAAATAAACTAACACAAAAATTTGTTTAGTTAGTAAAGAAAGTGTAAAAGCAAATAAAGTGAAAAATGTCTTTATTCCATATACAATCATTTGATTGTACTTATTATTTGATGAACTTTATTTAATATACTAAAATGATAAGTGTAATCATAGTTACAATAAGTTAAAAATTCTAAAAACATCAATTAATTAGTATACTTTAGGTAAAGTGATGGGTGGAACTAGTGCCTTTCACGGGATGATGTACATGAGAGGCAACCGATGGGACTATGATAGATATGCTGCTCAAGGAAATGAAGGCTGGGATTACTCCAATGTAATGCATTACTTCCTGAAATCTGAAGATAATGTAGATTTTGACAAGATTCCTGAATTCCGAGGATCTGGGGTATGTCTTGTATTTAATAGAGTCAGTAATATAATTAAGTTTACAAAAGTTTATGATTCAAGACTTAGATTTTTTAATTTATAAAAATTTATTTAAAAGTAATAGTTATTTTATTTTATTTTGTTTATTTGTGTTTTTTCATAAACTTTTTACTTTATGCCAGTTACTTTAATGAAGTTGGAGGAGCATCATAAGTTACGTAAGTAAAACCACCTAACTATTAGAATTGAAACTGTGCAACTATGTTAGAGGTTCTAGTTGTAGTAAACTGCACTACACGCTCCCTTTATTCAATTTAAAACTAAAAATGTGATGGTGTACTTAAGGAAGGCTACATAATACAATGGAAAGCAACTGAAAATATAAATTAAAATTAAATGGAACATGACTTTTTGACAAATAACTATGTTTTTCTGATCAGTTGGATCGTTAGTAAATTAATTTAGTTGTGACAAGAAATTCTATGGATAATGTATTAAAAAAAAGGTAAAAACTACTTTCTTTAAAGAATTTAATTTTGTTATTTTAAATTGTGTTCGAAAGGAGACCGTAATGGTGAATATATATTTATAGGCATCCAAGGAATTATATGTTATTATTTAATTATATGTATTTAAAGAGGGTTCTAAAAGAGAATACAAAACCTTCATTGCATGGCCATTGACTTATAAGTAGTAGTACCTCTGATATGTTACCACATATAAATTTATTTCAAGTTTTGTCAGCTACATTTTCTGATCTATTAATTCTGCTAGTAATATATGAGCCTTACCACTATTGCCAATGCTCAAATGGAAGGAAGAAGAAATACACCATTATCAAGAGAAAATAACACAGTAGAGAAGAGTGCTTGGGCCGGTGAATATGCATACAGAGTTTGAGCAGATAATTTATTATAAATGTAAGCAACTAAACAGAAGAAAGGAAATTCATATTTTGTCAGATATCATAAATAATGGTTTGATCCAGAATATTGTAGGTAAGGATTTTTAAGGCTCCGAAATAATATTGAAAAATCAATGCTGAGAAATTTATAAGTAATTATGTTTGTTAAAAGAGAAAAAATACTGGGATAACTGAGAGTCGCTATTAGAGTAGATAAGAGATTGCAGAGACTTTTGGGTGTTGATGTGGCTTTTTAAAGATATAATATTTGGTTCACCTTTCTAACTCTTGGAAATTACGGAAAAGTAAAAACGATAAAGCATTGGGTAAATGCAAATGAATTTAAAAATGCACTAATGTGATTAAATATGGCTTTTGTAATTATACAATTCAATATACAAAATTGGAAAAATACTTCCAGAGTTCAAAAACTCCATTTTTTGTTTTTGTTAAAAAAAAGGGATTCAGAGGAAAGGTAAAAATTATAGAGTGATTTCATTTAGTAATACAATTAGAAAGTTATTTGTCATCCGTTATTATCTTATTATTATTATTAGACTTATTAATTTGGCTGAAGGAGCTTAATGTAAATAAATAACATTTAGCAGGATCCCATGAGAAGTACTCCACCATTGATAATGTGTTTAACTTGATGAGTATTGTTGAAATTAACTAATTGTAAAAAGAAAAAAGGTTTATGCCTCTTTTGTTGACATTTCAGCAGTATTTGATAGAGTAACTAGGCAAGTATTATTTTATAAACTGTTTGAATTGTTTTTTCTACAAAGTTTGTAAAGGTTTTAAAAGATATGATTAATGAGGTGGTTTGGTGTTCTGGTGGTTTACTTGAGAGCTTTTCAAACGAGCTAAACAAGGATGAGCAGGGGTTTACTCGTAATTTTTCCAGTATCGGAACGCTGCCGGAACTAACCGGAAGTGACGGAAGGGGGGTCCGGGAGTACTACTCCGGAAAAAATTAGAAATTTTCACTCCTAAAACCCCTACTTTACGTATCTTTGGTGAGTTTAAGGGTGCAGATTATATGCTTCCTTTTATAAGAAAAGTACAAATGTGTTATTATGTTATTATTTTTATACTTGTATATATAGCACATTTTATAGACACATACTATTTTAAGCATAAACTTGGCAAAATGTCTCTTATATAGTCAATATCCTTTATCAGAAATTTAAATCTTCGATAGAAGACGGAAAACATAAACACATTTTAATTATGTAAATAAGAAACTAAGAAAGTTACATTTTAATTATTATTATTTACTTTAATAGAGGTTTAAGCATCGCTTGAAATAAAACAGGGTCCAACTTGAAAAAATAATATTAATAAATAAGGATGTCTTATCTCTACCACTCGGCAATCAATGCATTGCTCAATGATAAGTCTTGCGAGTGAGATCCAGCAATTGTTTGTATGTATTCTGTGTAGTGATGTCATTTGAGGTGTTTATTTTTTAATTAATTAATCGTGAAATTAAATATGTTATTCAATAA
Source organism: Philaenus spumarius (assembly GCA_018207615.1). NCBI lineage: Eukaryota > Metazoa > Arthropoda > Insecta > Hemiptera > Aphrophoridae > Philaenus > Philaenus spumarius. Next base: position 301,956 of record JAGFPH010000050.1, read on the forward strand.
GTATTAATCACTAAATATGTGGTCCAAATTATAATGTTTGGTCTCATTTTGATTACAATAATCTCATTTATAAACTTTGTCAGTCCAAAAAAGTTAATAATATAAAAGTTTAAGTATCGCTGATTTTTAAACTTGTTGACCGCCTCAACATCAAAGGCATGTCGCGAGGCTGGCAAAAGGGTGTCTGGTGCTCCCAAGTTGTCCCATTTCGATTCCGAGCTGGAATTACAATGTGGGAGACTTTACTGTAGATGGCTCGCATAGTCGTAACTCGTAACGAACTGTAGTGTGGGGATTTCTTGATTTTTTCAATTGAAAATTCTGAACCGAGTATTGAATGAGTGTGATTGAGGGAGTGGTTGGTCCAGTGCAACTTTAAAACAAAACATAAACAAATTTATAAAAAGCAGTATCGGAATGGCATTCCAGCACCAGTAAACCCCTGAGGATGAGTATTGATACCATGCCTTTTTTAGTCTGTTCATTAAAGATTTGAATAGATATATGAAATGATGAATTGAAATTGATGGGTTGTAGGTAAAGATGTTGGCAGATGCAGACGATATCATACCGTTGGTAAGACATAGGTGAAAAGTGTGAAATGATAGCACGAAATGATAAGTGGTCTGAAATAGTTTTGTGATATATGGAACAAAAAATTAAAGTAATGATATTTAGAAATGGAGGGAAATAGTTGAGGGAGGTACATAGTGGTTTAAAAAAAGTTGGGTTTCTCCCAATATTTATGCACATTCTATTGACGCTTGAAGTAGGTAAAGTGATTTTATTCTTTGAAACCAAACTGGTACCCATTGTATTTCTTTTAAATGCACTTATAACATAAATTGTTGTTTGAAATTCATTGAATGTAAAATTTGTAATATGTGAAAGTTCAAAACAAAAACACAAACACACGTAATGGGGCATGATGTAGTTTATTTTTTAAAAAAAAGCAACTCGCACATGTGCACTCTGGCCCGTCCTTGTATCAGTACTCAGTATTGTGTTAATGTTTGTGGAGTGTTTACGTATAATTTATAGTTTTTTTGACATGCATTAATCAAATGCAAATCATTTAAAAAAAAAAAATTTAACAGTTTGAAAATGCCTGAAAAAATAGGCGAAAAGTACGTCACCGAATAAAGAGTGATCAAAATAGGACTGCGAGCAGTACAAGGAATTAAGGTATTTTTGTAAATATATCCAGTCCAGTAAGGCAAAAAACAAAATAAATCATAGATTAATTTACTCATAATATTAAACAAGCATGTTTTAATTGCCAACAACTTGTATTATACATATAATGAACTTCAATGATTGTAATAATTATAGTAAAGAAAGCACTACTATGATCATTTGGTTAATGAAAGCAAGGTAGGAAATTCTGGATTTTATTGCTACCTGTCTTGTGCTTGTGGGAGTAAGAAGGGCATAATTTGGAAAAAGAATTAAGCGTCAGAGAGGTGAAAATTATAAGAATGGTAAGAGCTGATTAACTATGAGTAAATATTTCAAAGCTTGGTACTTCAGACATGTGTCGATTAAAGAATGTAATTATTAATATAACTTGTGTATATTATTAAGTGATTTAGTTTTGTAGTTTTGTTTGCCATGGTAATTGCTCTCTGTAATTGTTCTTTATCTTTTATTCTGTAAGTGGGAAAGATTTTGTTTTGTTGATTACT